>VDFB02028761.1:0-45655 GCA_007258455.2 Sequoia sempervirens
TGAGTCTCAATTTTTCTTCATTCAAGAAAGCATTTGTGCATTAACAGTTTTACATAATAAAGACCAGTGAAAGAATTCTCAGAATTCCATCAGAGCAAGGTGACAAGATCGGTGAAGTAATTGGAAAATATGATCAAAGAAAGTGCACGATTGTGAATGCATAAGTAGCGAGATGGACCAGCAACCTACAAAATTAAATCAAGGGATTCATGTGTGTGAGAGTAGTATAATTATCATACTAGAAGGAATAAATACTTCTCAATTGATCAAGCAGTGAGCTCAATTGGAATCACAATATCATCATGGAGTTTTGTTATCATTTAGTCTCATGATGCCTGATCATAAAGAAACACTGTTCAATAAAGATAACAAAGGTATTGTTTCTGTCTCAGATTGTCATTGGAGAAAGGAATTGTGCACTAGCAACTGTACATAATGAAGACAAGTGAAGGAGTTTCAGTTTCTATCAGTGAATGACAAACATCAATATAGTAT
This sequence comes from Sequoia sempervirens, assembly GCA_007258455.2. NCBI lineage: Eukaryota > Viridiplantae > Streptophyta > Pinopsida > Cupressales > Cupressaceae > Sequoia > Sequoia sempervirens. The sequence goes on from VDFB02028761.1 coordinate 496, forward strand.
CTGATGTATTTGATAAAGGAAAGGTACAACAAGGACAACCAGTTCACTTTGGTTGAAATGCTGCTTCAAATGGAATTATGCATCACTGTTTGGCAGAAGGAAACAATCAAGGTACACTGTTCATTCAAGAATATCTTCAAAGAGTTACAAGTATCAGGCAAAATAGACATGAATAGATTTGGAAAAGATTCAGATACACAAGATTCATTTCCAAAATAAACAAGTTTACAAAAAGCATGAGAGTTCAAAACATAGCATGAAAATGATACCTGAAGTGTAAACAAAAGGTGCAAGAAGAACCTTTAGAATGTAGATATGTGGAAGTTTCAGGCAATGTGAAACCAAAAGAATATGGTAGGTAATTCTTCTAAATCTAAATTCATAAGTGGGTTTTCAAGATATTTTTTAGAATCTTATAAGTCTATGTGACAGTTTTTGAATGCAATACAAACAAGATGTGTGTATTCAGAATACTATATACCCAGGAAAAGGTCTTGTTAAAGACAAGATTTATACAACATTCCCATGGAGAAAGCTGAGAAAAGTGGAAATACCGTGTGAATCAGGTCCAGACTCTTACACATACAGTTTTTATTGTTTTCTCATATACCCACAATTGATTTTAGATTTACATATGAAGATCACAGTTTTCAGAAAATACATGGACCTCTAAATAAATTCAGTATTTCCTCATTACTGTCAGCATACCCACTTTGGGGTTTCAGGTCAAGTGTACAGATTTTCATCATTTCCAATCTACCCATATGGGTATTTTTTCTCAGAACAAGTTAAATGTTTTATCATATGGGAGTTTTTAAAAAAATGCTCAGTTTTCCTCTAGATATCAAGTACTCATATGGAGGAGATTAAAATTTCAGAATAACAAAAGAAAAGCCAGATTTTGCTTGACTACACAAAGTCTTTTCCAGAAAGCCCACATTGGGGTTCTGAAACACAATTTTGAATATTACAATTTTTAGTTTACCCTTGAAGGGTTCAATGAGAAAGCCACAAAAATTTCAAAGTAAAGCACCAGTTAGATGGGTCGAGCCCATAAATTGAATAGAAAATAATATACAGATTTTGTTTTCCATACACCCACATGGGGTTTTGTTTCTAAAGGAAAATAATACAACTGACAACAATACCCATGAAGGGGTTTGTTCAAATTTGAAGAAAGAAATGAATTCTTTTCTTGGGTCAAGCCCATAATGTTTTACAATGCCTATTCAAGAGTACACGTGGCCGCGGCCTGGGAGAGCTTTGAGCTCATTCAATGGTCCATCATTCCACAAACAAGTAAAATGGTGTTAAGTCTCCATCAAATTTGGGTTGCACCTGAAACAAAAGCAACCATAGTGCAAGGAATGTTGTACAAAACTTGTAACAAAGTCTCATGATGGCGCAGCCTGTGTAATGGCCAAAAAATTGATAGACAGAAGATGATAACACACAGAAGCATGAAGCTTTCTCTTTTAACAAAATAAATAAGAGCTTTTAGAAGCATTTGTTTGATAAGGAATGTGAATGAAGGAAGCCTTTACAAGCTTTTATCAGAAAGGAATGCATAACTCTTACCATTACGTGCCTGTGGAAGATAAGAAGTTGTGGCAAGAGCTCAAGAAAGCTTTCAAAACCCCAAGCAAAACCAAGACAGGAGCTTCCAGCTGTAAGTTCATGCTCATACATAGCGGCCAGGAAGAATAAAGCCATGAGAATGTGAAAAGAGAAGTCAGAAACCAAGAGTGTAAAAGTCGCGGCCTTAATGGCCTTTCTTGTTCTTCGAATGAAGCAGTAAAGCCACAATAATATACAAATCAAGCTTACCCAGTCAAAGATTCAACTATCTGAAGAGGAGGGTGAAGATTCTCAAGCACACGAGCTACAGATTGAGCTCAATCATGGCAGCGCTATTCTTTCAGGTAGAGCTCAATGTCTTCGAAATGGTGAGTGCAAAATGAAATCATTTTAGGGTTTGGCTTCTTTTGTCTCATGCCCTAATTTGAGCCGACATTATAATTGCCTTTGAATATTCATAATTGTCAATGGCACGTGGATTAATTCAAAATTTGGGTTACCTTGCATTATGAATTTAAAATCTAAAGCTAATGTTTGGTGGCCAAAAATTCATATGCCTAGGGCTGTGTTAAAGTCTTTAGGGTTTGAGTTGACACTCACCCTTATGCCTTAGAGGAAAATTGGAGACTTGAGTATCCTAATTTTATTATTTTTGTGAGAAAACAATGAGAGTATGAATGGTGAATATTTTATGACCTAGGGGTGAAATTTTTTGATCACTTAGGTTTTTGTATTTTCAAAGAAATCAATTAACTACTTAGGGTTTTTCGTTTTAATTGATTTTAGAGAAATCAATTAAGGATCTTGAGAAGAGAGAACGATTTTCCATTGATATTTTTATGATTTTTTAGAAGAAAAATCAAGCATTGTATGGGTGAGATAAGGTTGTAATTCTTTTTGCAAAATATTTTGCAATCTTTAATTGCAAAAATAGACAAATTGTAAAATCTGCAGTCATGTAAAGAAAAAGTATAAAGCAATCTTTTATAAATTGTTTTATGATCTCTTGCTATTTTTAGCAGATTATATTGAATTTTTCATCTTGGTCGAGTTTGAGCTTTATCTTGGAGAGATAAGGTGTTTTTTTGGCTTTTAAAGCATATTCAACCTATTTTTAGAGGCTTTACAGTTTGATCATAAAAGCAGTGTGCTTTTTTATGCTTTTATGCAGTCTTTTGAGACAGTTTGAAGCTTTTTTCCTGGAGCTTCTTTGTGAGCTCGGATTAGGATTTCTTGAGAGATATATTTTTGAAAAGACTTAGTCTTTTTCTCTCTTCTCAGTTCAGTAGGTAGTTTCTTTCCCATACACATTTTTGAGCTTGTAAACCTTTTTGTACTCAGTTTCAGATTATGGCATACTCCTTCAGTTGAATAAAGCAACACTCCTATTCCTCAATTCTATTTCTGTTGTAGTTTTAGTTCGATGTTATATCGTGATTTATGTTTTGCAGAATCCTTATTATGTCCTAGAATTGTAATTTTAGTACAGAGAGTTCATAAAATACTTGTTGCATGTTGTATTTAAGTTTGAATCTTCATGCAAATTATTCATGTGTTTAGTGTTCATGAGGAATTGTGAAATACTGTTGTTTTCTGAAAGCTGTTTGTGGGAAAAACCAAAGTCATCATTAAGTTATTATCAAGTCCTGACAATCATTTTAATTCATAGTTTTCATTTCAGTCATCTTTCTCTATCCCTTTCCTCAGAAAAACACTTAGAATAAAATTAATCGTTCGGAGAACCAAGTCACTCTAGAGATTCTTTCTTCATTCAAATCACCCACATCTGAAGAAGGTTTCCATGTTTCAGTAGATTACTGAGTCTTGTATTCATCAGGGTGCAAATCTAATTGACAACAATAGCTTCACCTAATAAATCAATAGGAACAACCTTATCTCTATATGATTGGAAAATTGGTAGCCAGACATAGTGCCTTGTGGCTACCAGATCGATAGAACCTTTAGTATCACTAGTGGTGTAGGAGCACCTGTTTGATTTCTTGCCTCCATGAGGCCATTTGTAAATAGTTTCTCTATTTTTTGTATTGGGTCTTATAATAAGGTTTATCAAACTATTTTAGACTTTTTTGAGTCTTAGGAATTCATATTTTAAGTCATTTGTCAAATAATGTTTAAAGTTGCTCCATATTATAAAAATTGTAAAAGTTGCTCAAAAAAGTTGTCAAGCAACTTGTCAAAAAGTGTCATTAAGGTGTTTTGTCAATAAACTAATCAAAAGGTGGTTGAAAATAGTTGGTTTTCGTTGGAAATTTATAAATACACCCTCCAAAACTCGAATTGGGGGTTGGAGACATTATTTTTGAAGTTTGATGAATGGCAACCTAAAACTTTGTGTGCATTTTCTGATTTTTACATTGTTTCCAGCTGAAGTTGTGCTTTGTATGGCCTGGTATAGACTCAAATAATGGAGTATCATATATGGATGGAAAAATATCTGTTTCTAGTTTCCAATTATTTTTGTCTCATTAAATTTTATTGAGTTTTTTGGGAGATATGACTATTTTGGTGAGACTGCCCTATTCTAACAATATTGTGCAGAATTTATATTCTGAAAAATGTGATGGTACAGATTGTAAAGTCTATATTTTGGATCTAAAAACAATTTTATTTTTTTTCCATGTGAATATAATTTCATTTCCTTCAAGTCTCATCAAATTTCATTAATATTTGAATAAGTTATGACCATTTTTGTGAGGGTAGGTCTGAACCCTACCTAGGGTTTGCAGTTTTTGGAAAAATGCAATAACTTTCTTTTCCACCATTGGATCTTCATAAAAATTGGAAGAAAATTCTATAATTATGTTGTATTAAATCTCATTGGAGTGATTGGCTTCATTATTTTTTTTGTGGAAGTTATTAATGACTGTTCGTTGCATTAAATTGTGGGCTACCATAATGTTTCCAATGTGATATAGAATGTCTAATAGCATGTGCTATACAAAGATTGCTTTGAATTATTGTTGAATGTTTGTGAGATATGTTGTTGAATCCTCCTAGCTCTGCATAAAATTGGTATCATATCCCAATAAGGTCTGGGTAGAGGAAGTGTGTGTTTGTAGTTGTGGTTGTGTGTTGTGTCGGTTGAGGCAAAAACCTAATTGCCTAGGTGAGGCAAAGTGAAGTGGAAGCAAAGAGAGACTTTCTTGTGGAGATGAATTTGTTGAGAAGATGTTTGCAGGCAGAGGAGGAAAGGAAGAGACAAGAAATTATTGACAAAGAGATAGATGAGTTAAAGCAAGAGATGAGGAGAAGGGAAGCAGACTTCAATGATTTTTATGTAGATTCTATGATGAAGATGGAACATTGGATTAGACAAGTAACAAGTTGGCACTTGAAAGTTAAAAAGAAGGTAGTATGGCCTATTCAAAGGCTACTGAAAATGAGAGCAGTTTCACCTGATGTAAAGAAAAAAGAACCATTGATGGGAGAAGGTAATGAACAAGCAAAGGTGGATGAAGAAGATGATTTGTGGAAAAAGTTTGCAGCCATTGAAGAAGAATGGGATAGTAAGGTTGGTGATGGGCAAGTCACACAAGAGGAAGAGGAACTCATCAAGATAGAAGAAGACAAGGACAATGAGATTTCAAGTGAATTGGTGTGAAGATTTGATAAGTTGGTCATGGGTGAAGAGGAGTTTGAAGCACAAGAAGACAAGGAGGAGACCTCAAGGTCTCAATATTTTGTTTCTATTTTTTCTTTGGACTATGTATGTGCAGGTTCTGAAGGACAAAGTGAAGGATATGATGATCCGATAGAGTTTTGGGACCTCCAAGTTGCAAGAATGATTGATAGAAGAAGGCATAAGAAGAAGAAAAGGAAGAAAGAACCAATGATGATTGAAAAGACAAAGGAAAAAGTGCAAAGTAATTGGAAGACTAGGAAGAAGACAATTCAAAGGGGATTGAATTATTTTTCCCTCGGGAATTTGGTGCAGGAGCACCTATTTGATTTCTTGCCTCCATGAGGCCATTTGTAAATAGTTTCTCTATTTTGTGTATTGGGTCTTATAATAAGGTTTATCAAACCATTTTAGAGGTTTTTGAATCTTAGGAATTCATATTTTAAGTCATTTGTCAAATAATGTTTAAATTTTCTCCATATTATAAAAATTGTAAAAGTTGCTCAAGAAAGTTGTCAAACAACTTGTCAAAAAGTGTCATTAAGGTGTTTTGTTAATAAACTAATCAAAAGGTGGTTGCAAATAGTTTTTTTTGGTTGGAAATGTATAAATTCACCCTTGAAAACTCGGATTGGGGGTTGGAGACATTATTTTTGAAGTTTGATGAATGGCAACCTAAAATTTTGTGTGCATTTTCTAATTTTTACATTGTTTCCAGCTGAAGTTGTGATTTGTACGGACTAGTATGGACTAAAATAATAGAGTATCATATATGGATGGAAAGATCTCTGTTTCTAGTTTTCAATTATTTTTTTCTCATTGAATTTTATTGAGTTTTGTGGGAGATATGACTATTTTGGTGAGACTTCCCTATTCTAACAATATTGTGCATAATTTACAGTCTAAAAAATGTGATGGTATGGATTGTAAAGTATATATTTTGGATCTAAAACCAATTTTATTTTGTTTCCATGTGAATCTAATTTCATTTCCTTCAAGCCTCATCAAATTTCATTAATATTTGAATAAGTTATGACCATTTTTGTGAGGGCGGGTCTGAACCCTACCTAGGGTTTGTAGTTTTGGGAAAAATGCAGTAACTTTCTTTTCCACCATTGGATCTTCATAAAAATTGGAAGAAAAGTCTATAATTATGTTTTATTCAATATCACTAGAGAGATTGGATTAATTATTTTTTTGTGGAAGTTATTAATGACTGTTCGTTGCATTAAATTGTGGGCTGCCATAGTTATGTTTCCAATGTGATATAGAATGTCTAATAGCATGTGTTATACAAAGATTGCGTTGAATTATTGTTGAAGGTTTGTGAGAAATGTTGTTGAATCCTCCTAGCTCTGCATCAAATTGGTATGCTTAGCCGGTAAAAGGTGCGGGTAGAGGAAGTGTTGTGTTTGTAGTTGTGGTTGTGTGTTGTGAGGAAAAAACCCTAATTGCCTAGGTGAGGCAAAGTGGGAGTGGAAGCAAGGAGAGACTTTCTTGTGGAGATGAATTTGTTGAGAAGATGTTTGCAGGAAGAGGAGGAAAGGAAGAGACAAGAAATGATTGACAAAGAGATAGATGAGTTAAAGCAAGAGATGAGGAGAAGGGAAGCAGGCTTCAATGATTTTTATGTAGATTCTATGATGAAGATGGAACATTGGATTAGACAAGTAACAAGTTGGCACTTGAAATTTAAAAAGAAGGTAGTATGGCCTATTCAAAGGCTAATGAAAATGAGAGCAGTTTCACCTGATGTGGAGACAAAAGAACCATTGATGGGAGAAGGTAATGAACAAACAAAGGTGGATGAAGAAGATGATTTGTGGAAAAAGTTTGCAGCCATTGAAGAAGAATGGGATAGTAAGGTTGGTGATGGGCAAGTCACACAAGAGGAAGAGGAACTCATCAAGATAGAAGAAGACAAGGACAATGAGGTTTCAAGTGAATTGGTGTGAAGATTTGATAAGTTGGTCATGGGTGAAGAGGAGTTTGAAGCACAAGAAGACAAGGAGGAGACCTCAAGGTCTCAATATTTTTTTTCTAATTTTTCTTTGGACTATGTATGTGCAGGTTATGAAGGACAAAGTGAAGGATATGATGATCCGATAGAGTTTTGGGACCTCCAAGTTGCAAGAATGATTGATAGAAGAAGGAATAAGAAGAATAAAAGGAAGACAGAACCAATAATGATTGAAAAGACAAAGGAAAAAGTGCAAAGTAACTGGAAGACCAAGAAGAAGACAATTCAAAGGGGCTTGAATTATTTTTCCCCCAGGAATTTGGTGTAGGAGCACCTGTTTGATTTCTTGCCTCCATGAGGTCATTTGTAAATAGTTTCTCTATTTTGTGTATTGGGTCTTATAGTAAGGTTTATAAAACCATTTTAGAGGTGTTTGAATCTTACGAATTCATATTTTAAGTCATTTGTCAAATAATGTTTAAATTTTCTCCATATTATAAAAATTGTAAAAGTTGCTCAAGAAAGTTGTCAAGCAACTTGTCAAAAAGTGTCATTAAGGTGATTTGTCAATAATATAATCAAAAGTTGCTTGAAAATAGTTTATTTTGGTTGGAAATGTATAAATTCACCCTGGAAAACTTGAATTGGGGGTTGGAGACATTATTTTTGAATTTTGATGAATGGCAACCTAAAATTTTGTGTGCATTTTCAATTTTTTACATTGTTTCCAGCTGAAGTTGTGCTTGTAGAGACTAGTATGGACTAACATGAGTGTTATTGGATGGAAAGATCTCGTTTCTAGTTTCCAATTATTTTTTTCCTCATTAAATTTTATTGAGTTTCGGGAGATATGGACTATTTTGGTGAGATCAGCCTCTGCCTCTAACACACAGTGTAATTTATATTCCGAAAATGCTGGCGGTGCTGTGATTGTAAAGTCTATATTTTGGATCTAAACCAATTTTTTTTCCATGCGTGGAATATAATTTCATTTCCTTCAAGTCTCATCAAATTTCATTAATATTTGAATAAGTTATGACCATTTTTGTGAGGGCAGGTCTGAACCCTACCTAGGGTTTGCAGTTTTGGGAAAAATGCAATAAATTTCTTTTCCACCATTGGATCTTCATAAAAATTTAACTAAAATTATATAATTATGTTGTATTCAATCTCATTGGAGCGATTGGCTTCATTATTTTTTTTGCGGAAGTTATTAATGACTGTTTGTTGCATTAAATTGTGGGCTGCCATAATGTTTCCAATGTGTTATAGAATGTCTAATAGCATGTGCTATACAAAGATTGCTTTGAATTATTGTTGAATGTTTGTGATATATGTTGTTGAATCCTCCTAGCTCTGCATCAAATTGGTATCATAGCCCAGTAAGGTCTGGGTAGAGGAAGTGTTTGTGTTTGTAGTTGTGGTTGTGTGTTGTGTCGGTTGAGGAAAAAACCTAATTGCCTAGGTGAGGCAAAGTGAAGTGGAAGCAAGGAGAGACTTTCTTGTGGAGATGAATTTGTTGAGAAGATGTTTACAGGAAGAGGAGGAAAGGGAGAGACAAGAAATGATTGATAAAGAGATAGATGAGTTAAAGCAAGAGATGAGGAGAAGGGAAGCATGCTTCAATGATTTTTATGTAGATTCTATGATGAAGATGGAACATTGGATTAGACAAGTAACAAGTTGGCACTTGAAATTTAAAAAGAAGGTAGTATGGCCTATTCAAAGGCTAATGAAAATGAGAGCAGTTTCACCTGATGTGGAGACAAAAGAACCATTGATGGGAGAAGGTAATGAACAAACAAAGGTGGATGAAGAAGATGATTTGTGGAAAAAGTTTGCAGCCATTGAAGAAGAATGGGATAGTAAGGTTGGTGATGGGCAAGTCACACAAGAGGAAGAGGAACTCATCAAGATAGAAGAAGACAAGGACAATGAGGTTTCAAGTGAATTGGTGTGAAGATTTGATAAGTTGGTCATGGGTGAAGAGGAGTTTGAAGCACAAGAAGACAAGGAGGATACCTCAACATATCAATACTTTGTTTCTAATTTTTCTTTGAACTATGCATGTGTAGGTCATGAAGGACAACGAAAAGTGTATGATGATATGATGGAGTTTTGGAACCTCCAAGTTGCAAGGAATGGATTGATAGAAGAAGGAACAAGAAGAATAAAAGGAAGACAAGAATCCAATAATGATTGAAAAGACAAAGGAAAAAGTGTAAAGTAACTGAAGACTGGTAGAAGCTACAAATTCAAAGGGGCTTGAATTATTTTTCCCCCAGGAATTTGGTGTAGGAGCACCTGTTTGATTTCTTGCCTCCATGAGGTCATTTGTAAATAGTTTCTCTATTTTGTGTATTGGGTCTTATAGTAAGGTTTATAAAACCATTTTAGAGGTGTTTGAATCTTACGAATTCATATTTTAAGTCATTTGTCAAATAATGTTTAAATTTTCTCCATATTATAAAAATTGTAAAAGTTGCTCAAGAAAGTTGTCAAGCAACTTGTCAAAAAGTGTCATTAAGGTGATTTGTCAATAATATAATCAAAAGTTGCTTGAAAATAGTTTATTTTGGTTGGAAATGTATAAATTCACCCTGGAAAACTTGAATTGGGGGTTGGAGACATTATTTTTGAATTTTGATGAATGGCAACCTAAAATTTTGTGTGCATTTTCTAATTTTTACATTGTTTCCAGCTGAAGTTGTGCTTTGTAGAGACTAGTATGGACTCAAATAATGGAGTAACATATATGGATGGAAAGATCTCTGTTTCTAGTTTCCAATTATTTTTTTCTCATTAAATTTTATTGAGTTTTTTGGGAGATATGACTATTTTGGTGAGACTGCCCTATTCTAACAATATTGTGCAGAATTTATATTCTGAAAAATGCGATGGTACAGATTGTAAAGTCTATATTTTGGATCTAAAACCAATTTTTTTTTTTTTCCATGTGAATATAATTTCATTTCCTTCAAGTCTCATCAAATTTCATTAATATTTGAATAAGTTATGACCATTTTTGTGAGGGTAGGTCTGAACCCTACCTAGGGTTTGCAGGTTTGGGAAAAATGCAATAAATTTCTTCAATCGCTTGGATCTTCATAAGTTAAAATTTAAATAAAATTTATAATTATGTTGTATTCAATCTCATTGAGCGATTGGCTTCATTATTTGTTTTTACGGAAGTTATTAATGACCGCTTGTTGCATTAAATTGTAGCTGCCATAATGTTTCCAAATGTGTTATAGAATGTCTAATAGCATGTGCCATATAAAGATTGCTTGAATTATTGTTGAATGTTTGTGATATATGTTGTTGAATCCTCCTAGCTCTGCATCAAATTGGTATCATAGCCCAGTAAGGTCTGGGTAGAGGAAGTGTTTGTGTTTGTAGTTGTGGTTGTGTGTTGTGTCGGTTGAGGAAAAAACCTAATTGCCTAGGTGAGGCAAAGTGAAGTGGAAGCAAGGAGAGAATTTCTTGTGGAGATGAATTTGTTGAGAAGATGTTTGCAGGAAGAGGAGGAAAGGAAGAGACAAGAAATGATTGACAAAGAGATAGATGAGTTAAAGCAAGAGATGAGGAGAAGGGAAGCAGGCTTCAATGATTTTTATATAGATTCTATGATGAAGATGGAACATTGGATTAGACAAGTAACAAGTTGGCACTTGAAATTTAAAAAGAAGGTAGTATGGCCTATTCAAAGGCTAATGAAAATGAGAGCAGTTTCACCTGATGTGGAGACAAAAGAACCATTGATGGGAGAAGGTAATGAACAAACAAAGGTGGATGAAGAAGATGATTTATGGAAAAAGTTTGCAGCCATTGAAGAAGAATGGGATAGTAAGGTTGGTGATGGGAAAGTCACACAAGAGGAAGAGGAACTCATCAAGATAGAAGAAGACAAGGACAATGAGGTTTCAAGTGAATTGGTGTGAAGATTTGATAAGTTGGTCATGGGTGAAGAGGAGTTTGAAGCACAAGAAGACAAGGAGGAGACCTCAAGGTCTCAATATTTTTTTTCTAATTTTTCTTTGGACTATGTATGTGTAGGTTATGAAGGACAAAGTGAAGGATATGATGATCCGATAGAGTTTTGGGACCTCCAAGTTGCAAGAATGATTGATAGAAGAAGGCATAAGAAGAATAAAAGGAAGACAGAACCAATGATGATTGAAAAGACAAAGGAAAAAGTGCAAAGTAACTGGAAGACCAAGAAGAAGACAATTCAAAGGGGCTTGAATTATTTTTCCCCCAGGAATTTGGTGCAGGAGCACCTGTTTGATTTCTTGCCTCCATGAGGCCATTTGTAAATAGTTTCTCTATTTTGTGTATTGGGTCTTATAATAAGGTTTATAAAACCATTTTAGAGGTGTTTGAATCTTACGAATTCATATTTTAAGTCATTTGTCAAATAATGTTTAAATTTTCTCCATATTATAAAAATTGTAAAAGTTGCTCAAGAAAGTTGTCAAGCAACTTGTCAAAAAGTGTCATTAAGGCGTTTTGTCAATAATATAATCAAAAGTTGCTTGAAAATAGTTTATTTTGGCTGGAAATGTATAAATTCACCCTAGAAAACTTGAATTGGGGGTTGGAGACATTATTTTTGAATTTTGATGAATGGCAACCTAAAATTTTGTGTGCATTTTCTAATTTTTACATTGTTTCCAGCTGAAGTTGTGCTTTGTAGAGACTGGTATGGACTCAAATAATGGAGTATCATATATGGATGGAAAGATCTCTGTTTCTAGTTTCCAATTATTTTTTTCTCATTGAATTTTATTGAGTTTTTTGGGAGATATGACTATTTTGGTGAGACTGCCCTATTCTAACAATATTGTGCAAAATTTATATTCTGAAAAATGTGATGGTACAGATTGTAAAGTCTATATTTTGGATCTAAAACCAATTTTATTTTTTTTCCATGTGAATATAATTTCATTTCCTTCAAGTCTCATCAAATTTCATTAATATTTGAATAAGTTATGACCATTTTTGTGAGGGCAGGTCTGAACCCTACCTAGGGTTTGCAGTTTTGGGAAAAATGCAATAAATTTCTTTTCCACCGTTGGATCTTCATAAAAATTTAAATAAAATTCTATAATTATGTTGTATTCAATCTCATTGGAGCGATTGGCTTCATTATTTGTTTTACGGAAGTTATTAATGACTTTTTGTTGCATTAAATTGTGGGCTGCCATAATGTTTCCAATGTGTTATAGAATGTCTAATAGCATGTGCTATACAAAGATTGCTTTGAATTATTGTTGAATGTTTGTGATATATGTTGTTGAATCCTCCTAGCTCTGCATCAAATTGGTATCATAGCCCAGTAAGGTTTGGGTAGAGGAAGTGTTTGTGTTTGTAGTTGTGGTTGTGTGTTGTGTCGGTTGAGGAAAAAACCTAATTGCCTAGGTGAGGCAAAGTGAAGTGGAAGCAAGGAGAGAATTTCTTGTGGAGATGAATTTGTTGAGAAGATGTTTGCAGGAAGAGGAGGAAAGGAAGAGACAAGAAATGATTGACAAAGAGATAGATGAGTTAAAGCAATAGATGAGGAGAAGGGAAGCATGCTTCAATGATTTTTATGTAGATTCTATGATGAAGATGGAACATTGGATTAGACAAGTAACAAGTTGGCACTTGAAATTTAAAAAGAAGGTAGTATGGCCTATTCAAAGGCTAATGAAAATGAGAGCAGTTTCACCTGATGTGGAGACAAAAGAACCATTGATGGGAGAAGGTAATGAACAAACAAAGGTGGATGAAGAAGATGATTTGTGGAAAAAGTTTGCAGCCATTGAAGAAGAATGGGATAGTAAGGTTGGTGATGGGCAAGTCACACAAGAGGAAGAGGAACTCATCAAGATAGAAGAAGACAAGGACAATGAGGTTTCAAGTGAATTGGTGTGAAGATTTGATAAGTTGGTCATGGGTGAAGAGGAGTTTGAAGCACAAGAAGACAAGGAGGAGACCTCAAGGTCTCAATATTTTTCTAATTTTTCTTTGGACTATGCATGTGCAGGTTATGAAGGACAAAGTGAAGGATATGATGATTCGATAGAGTTTTGGGACCTCCAAGTTGCAAAAATGATTGATAGAAGAAGGCATAAGAAGAATAAAAGGAAGAAAGAACCAATGATGATTGAAAAGACAAAGGAAAAAGTGAAAAGTAATTGGAAGACCAGGAAGAAGACAATTCAAAGGGGCTTGAATTATTTTTCCCCCAGGAATTTGGTGCAGGAGCACCTGTTTGATTTCTTGCCTCCATGAGGTCATTTGTAAATAGTTTCTCTATTTTGTGTATTGGGTCTTATAATAATGTTTATAAAACCATTTTAGAGGTGTTTGAATCTTACGAATTCATATTTTAAGTCATTTTTCAAATAATGTTTAAATTTTCTCCATATTATAAAAATTGTAAAAGTTGCTCAAGAAAGTTGTCAAGCAACTTGTCAAAAAGTGTCATTAAGGTGTTTTGTCAATAATATAATCAAAAGGTGCTTGAAAATAGTTTGTTTTGGTTGGAAATGTATAAATTCACCCTGGAAAACTTGAATTGGGGGTTGGAGACATTATTTTTGAATTTTGATGAATGGCAACCTAAAATTTTGTGTGCATTTTCTAATTTTTACATTGTTTCCAGCTGAAGTTGTGCTTTGTAGAGACTGGTATGGACTCAAATAATGGAGTATCATATATGGATGGAAAGATCTCTATTTCTAGTTTCCAATTATTTTTTTCTCATTGAATTTTATTTAGTTTTGTTGGAGATATGACTATTTTGGTGAGACTTCCCTATTCTAACAATATTGTGCAGAATTTACAGTCTGAAAAATGTGATGGTACAGATTGTAAAGTCTATATTTTGGATCTAAAACAAATTTTATTTTGTTTCCATGTGAATCTAATTTCATTTCCTTCAAGTCTCATCAAATTTCATTAATATTTGAATAAGTTATGACCATTTTTGTGAGGGCAGGTTTGAACCCTACCTAGGGTTTGCAGTTTTGGGAAAAATGCAATAACTTTCTTTTCCACCATTGGATCTTCATAAAAATTGGAAGAAAAGTATATAATTATGTTTTATTAAATCTCACTAGAGAGATTGGATTAATTATTTGTTTTGTGGAATTTATTAATGACTTTTCATTGCATTAAATTGTGGGTTGCCATAGTTATGTTTCCAATGTGATATAGAATGTCTAATAGCATGTGTTATACAAAGATTGCTTTGAATTATTGTTGAAGGTTTGTGAGATATGTTGTTGAATCCTCCTAGCTCTGCATCAACCAGACTCTAGCTTCGCATTGGGATGTTGATCATGAAGATGCTATAGAAATTTATGAGGAGACACAAGAGGGATTGGTTGGGGTTCCATTGCTTGAAGCAACCCCTCATAGTGGTAGTGACTCAAACTCAAGCTCCAATTTTGATACTGAATTTCTAGGTACAACTATATATTTTCAATGTCTTTGTCATTTTATAGTTGAAACTTGTATCCTTTGGTATTTTTTTTATAATTCTTATATAATATGTATGCACATTGATAATGAAAGAGTTTGAATTTTGTTAATTTATTTGTTAATTTTCATGTGAAGCTTCTATAATGTCTATGATGAATTATTTATCAAGTATATGATATGAACATTTTAAATTTCTCTACATTTTTAAAAATTTCCCTATTTTTAATAATGATCCCCTACCATCCCCTAAAAATAGCCAAAACAATTCTCGTACTAGAAACATGCCTTGTTGTTGCCTACCATCCATATCTTGGAAACTTGGGGGAGCATAGATTAAAAATGGTAATGATGTTGGTCATCAATACCACATACATGGTGACTCTATGCCATGGTGTATCATGTGCTACATGTCTCGTAGGGAGTGTGTTACCATATAGGCCTTCATGAGGAAATAAATAAATTAGAACAAATCACTTATGGGATTTGAGTGATTGGTGTAACATGTCTCAATCCCACATGCATTGTGACTCTTATGGTGTAACATGCATTATACTGACTAGGATCACTTATGGGATTTGAGTGAATATGAAAAAATCAACTCTTATGGTAGGGATATACCTAGGTCTCCAAATGCTTTTAGGAATAACATTTATCTTGCTAAAACACAAGCCTTTTTCTTTGGTATGAGGACAATAGTATTTTGACTAAGTATGAGATTTTTAGGAAAAACCTAGCTATGGATTTAGACAAGGTGTTGAACTATTTAAGTGACCATGAATATTACCATGGGAAAACCATTTTAGATTGCATTCTTGATGAATATTCACATTAGGAAAAAATTTACCACCAAGTATGCATCTGTGAGCTAGATGTGAGTTTAATAATTTAAATTTGATAAGCACATATTATGGCATGCATGTGAGATGGAATTGAGTGAGTAGATTTTTTTATTCCTAGTTTATGGTAGTATGTTGAATAATACATATGATAATGAGTTGCATGTTGGAAGTTTGAATTAGAGGTTTGGTTTTATTTGTGCATGATCCCATGATGCTTATGTGTCATGTGATATTCTTTATTGTGTATTGGTATTTTGTATTTCTATGTTCCATTATAATGGTCATTTGATAACGAGGTGCATGAGGTGGTAAGTTTTCATGAGATGATGATCCATGTGGTCATGACAGTGAGTTGAACTATTCATTATTTTTTGTTTGAAACTAGAAGCTAAGTAATCATTTTAGGTGCATCCACAATTCTTCTAATCATTATCTCAAGTAAAAATATAGTAGATCTTATTGTGCTAGGAAAATATAAATATTATAATAAGTATAATGAAGAACATACTTGATAAAGAAAAAACTTGTATAACATGTGTAACAAAATACTCGCCTAAACCCTCATTTTATAGCAAATATAGGCAACATCAGTAAAACAAATATGTATTCACAATTGTAATTGTAAACAAATCTACTGACAAGAATTAGAGACTAAGGGTTCTATATGTATTCTCAGTTTCCAGAATTCTACCAAAAATCCTAAGACAGAGTTTTCGACTTCCAGATTTATTAATATTCAATGTGCTAAAAGCAGAACATTATCCGATTTCTATATCTACATATCAAGGAAGGATTCGCCATAAGTATGTGAGGAAACCCTTCCTCTAAGAGACACGTCTCATGAGAGGACGTGTCTCCACAAGTGGAGACACGTCCACTCATGGGACGTGTTCTTTAGAGCGCGGGTTAAAACACACAGTTAATGATTCATTAGTATAACACATATATACTAGATGGCGAATGATAAGATAAATTCCGATTATAGAATATAACATTATATAATTCGGATTTTATAAGAATACTCATAAATTCATTTGATATGATTTCCAGAAATATTTCAAAATAAAGATAAACTTGAATCAAGTATGAATGACGATGATGCTTGCAACAATCGTCCTTCATATATGATCGAAGCTATCATTCATTAAAATTCCCTCTTAGCTAGGGAAGATATTTCAAATCAAATAACTAGAGATATCACCTTAACACGTGATATCTAGGACATGGTATGATTTCTCAATATTGTCAAGTCACATGACATTCTTCATATCATATCTTTATTATGGTATGTGCACTGACATCAAGTCACATGATGTCTACCATAATTCATGGCATATCCACGGATATAAATATCCACCATGATTATCTCTTAAGGATTATAATGATCTACAAATGATATCAAGTCCCATGATATCAATAAGAGATACTATCATGGCATGTCCATTAATATCAAGTCACATGATATCTATCATGATAGTTTAATCATTGTAGAGTCGTCACTTTACAATGTCAAATACAAGTGTTCATTATTAGAAAGATCGTCACCTTTCAATAATGCACACAGGGGGAGTAGGCCCATAAAGTCATGGAGTCACACAGATGACAAAAGAGTTTACACATTAAACATATTTATATATATTAGTACAATTTATAAACAATTTGTATTTCAAACATAAATAACAAATTACATTTCAACCATACCAAGTTTCTTCCTAAAGTGCTCCACCTTGATTCGGGAGAGAGGCTTGGTGAGAATGTCTACATTTTGATCATTTGTACTAATATACTCCAACTGAATTACTTTCTTTTCCACCATATCTCTTACATAATGATAGGGGATCTCAATGTGCTTCAATCTATCATGAAAGACATGATTTACAGAGAGTTTGATGCAACTCTGATTATCACAATGAATAATTGTAGGATTCAAGGGCTCACCAAAGAGTCCCACAAGCAATTTACGAAGCCAAACTGCTTCTCTTGCTCCCATTGAGGCTTCAATGTCTTCAAGTTCTGTTGAGCTCTATGCAACTGTAGATTGTTTTCTGCAAATCCAGGATATCATAGCCGATCCTAAACTGAAGCAACATCCTAATGTGCTTTTTCGATCGGTTACACTTCCAACCCAATCTGAATCAAAGTACCCATGAAGATCTAGTTGATAATTCTTGTAAAGAAGACCATATCCAATAGTGCCTTGAAGATATCTCAAAATATGTTTCATAGCCATTAAGTGAATTTCCTTTGGCTCACACATGAACTGGCTGAGAACATTCACTGCATAGCAAATATCAGGTCTAGTGTTAACTAGATACATCAAGGATCCAATCATCTGTCTGTAAAGGGTTGGATCTGCACACTTGGATTCTACTGTTGCTTCTTTCAATTTGTGAAGGTTGGTTTCCATAGGTGTAGACATCAGTCTACAGTCCAACATTCCAAATCTTTTTAGAATGTCAATAGTATACTTCCCTTGGTTTAGTATAATGCCCTCTGATTTTTGCCATACTTCTAAACCTAGGAAGTAGTGTTGGATGCCCAAGTCTTTCATGTCAAATTTAGAAATTAGATCATGCTTCCCTTGAGCAATGAGGTGATCTTCTCCTGTTATCAGTAGATCATCAACATATAAAATAATTATTAGCATATCACCTTTGATTACCTTGAAGTAGAGATTGGAGTCGGCCTCATTCTTGGAAAATCCTAATCCCAAGAGATAGCTGTCAATTCTTTCATACCAGAACCTGGGAGCTTGTTTAAGTCCATAAAGAGCTTTCTTCAGTCTGCATACATGTGAGTCAGGTTTATGTATCACAAAACCTTCAGGATATTCTAGATAGACTTCCTCTTCAATGGTTCCATTTAGGAAGGCAGTTTTCACATCCATTTGATGGATCTTCCAGCCTTTAGTTGCTGCAATGGCTAACACTGCTCTCACTGATGTGTAACAGGCAACAGGTGCAAATGTTTCTTCGTAATCAATGCCTTCCTTTTGAGAAAAACCTCTTGCCACAAAACATGCTTTATGTTTTTCAATACTGCCATTAGCAGCATGCTTGATTTTGAAAATCCATTTGGAAGAGACAACAGATTTCCCTTTTGGTCTAAGCACTACATCCCATACATCATTCTCTAGAATGGACTGATATTCCTTCGTCATTGCATCTTTCCATAATTGATGTCTGAAGGCTTCTGAAACACTGGCGGGTTCGAAGTTTATGATGTCGTTCATAAGAGCAACATAGCTAGAGAAGCGTTTGGGTCTTTTGCTCTCCCTAAACGTTCCTTTGGGTGCTGCATGATTCTCTGCTTCTTTGATCATCTTCTTGGCCCAAAGTGGTCTCTTTCTGCCATTGACATCTATATTCTCATTTGAAGTAGAAGGAAGTTCATGTGACATTTCCTCAGGATGCTCCCTCTGAACCTCAGGAGCAAGTTCCATTTTAGGTACTCTAGGGGAATAGGTTTCAGTCTCACTAGAACTTCTTGCCCTCTTGAATGCAATATCTTCTTCAAAGATAACATCCTTGCTCAATTCAATTTGTTTCTGCCCGGGTATGAATATCTTGTAGGCTTTGGAGGTTTCACTATATCCCATAAATATCCCTCTCTTTCCTGAAGGTTCAAGTTTGAATCTCTTCACCTTGGGCACATGAATAAAGACGGGACAACCAAAAATCCTAAAGTGACTAATGTTAGGTTTTATGCCAGTGAAGGATTCTTCAGGAGTTTTGTTGTCAAGATGAGAATGAGGACATCTATTTTGGATGTAGACAACAGTCCTAGAGGCTTCAGCCTAGAAAGAGGTTTCAATGTTTTGGTCAAGCAACATTGCTTTGGCAGCTTCTACAATGGTTCTATTTTTTCTTTTAGCAACCCCATTTTGTTGAGGGTTGTAAGCCACTGTGAACTCCCTCTTAATTCTAGCACTCATGCAGAATTCCTTAAAAATTTCAGAGGTGTATTCTTTCCCATTGTCTGTCCTTAAGGTTTTTATTTTCTTTCTGGAGAAGTTTTTAGAGAGGGCTTTAAACTCTTTGAACCTTTTGAGGATTTCTATTGACTCTTTACACTTAAGGAAATAGATCCAGGTTTTCCTAGAGAAGTCATCTACAAATATGACATAGTATAGAAATCCTGCTTTAGAGGGTACAAACATGGGTCCACATAAGTCTGAGTGAACCAATTCTAACACATTTAGGGTTTTGCTCAAACTATTTGGAAAGGACCCCTTTGAATTCTTTCCTAAGGCACAACCTTTGCAAGTTCCTTCATGAGATGATTTTAACTTAGGTAAGCTTGTTACAAGTTTTTCTACAGAAGGTAGTGCATGGAAATGAAGATGTCCTAATCTTCTATGCCAAATCTCATTTGAATCAAAGGTGTCAAGGGTAAGGGCTTGTTTGACTTCAGTGCAAAGTTTGTAAAGGTACCCTTGTCTCGCACCTATGATTTGGGCTTTCTTGATTGTTGAGTTCTTAGGCCATGCTAGAACTTTCCCATCCATAAAGGTAACTCTATAACCATTGTCTTCAAGGGCAGAGATGGATATAAGATTCCTTTTTATTCGAGGTACAAATAAGACCCCAGTGAGTTGAAGGGAGAGACCAGATTTCAATGTGATGGAGCAAGGTCCAACCCCTTTTACTTGATGTGTAGAGTCATCCCCAATTGTGAAATCTTCATCAGATTCTTCAGTCGTAGTGTCTAAGTGTTCTCCAAACCCTGTGATGTGCCTCGAAGAACCACTATCAATCACCCAGTTGTTGATATTGTTAGATACTTGACTAGATAAGGCTGAATAGAACACAAAGTTTTCAGATTCATGATCTGAATTTGAATTTCCTACTTTGGAAAATGATGCTTGTTACTTAGATCCGTTAGGGCACTTCATTGCATAGTGGCCAT
Source organism: Sequoia sempervirens (assembly GCA_007258455.2). NCBI lineage: Eukaryota > Viridiplantae > Streptophyta > Pinopsida > Cupressales > Cupressaceae > Sequoia > Sequoia sempervirens. The sequence continues at coordinate 20,891 of VDFB02028761.1, forward strand.
ATTGATCACATCTAAAGCATTGTACTTGAGAGATGTCTTTCTTTTTAGAGGATCCCTTTCCATCAGAATTTCTCTTTCTTTTAAAAGATCCTTTCTTGTAGGAGTTTTTCTTATTCCTTTTATTAGACGATGTGTTGAGTACATGAATATCTTCATCTACGTTTTTTCTATTTGTTTTCTTTTGAGGAGAGCCTTGTTTCTTCTTGAAGACAGTCAGTTCTTAGCCTGTCAAACTTAGGGAGTTTGGATCTTGCACTTATTCCTTGAACAAATGACTCCCATGAGTTTGGTAGGCCTCCTAGTGCAATTAGAGTTAATTCTTTGCTATCAATTTGATATCCAATTTTGGACAATTTATCTCTCAGTTCAATAATCCTCATGAAGTATGCATTAATGGACTCTCCTTTGTTTATTTGAGCATTGTTGATTTGCCTTTTTAAAGCAAGAGTCCTGCAGGTGTTGTTAATATCATAAGTTTTCTCAAGAGATTTGAACATGTGGTATGCAGTTTCATGTTTTGCTAGGATGGGCACTATATGATCCCTAACTGCATCTACAAGGATTTTCATGGCCTTTTCATTATTTTCCACCCATTGAGTTTTCTCAGGTTCAAACTTAGGTTCCTCCAAATTTTCTCTCACAAGTGAGTCTAGCTTATGTTCCTTAAGGATCATCATGATTCTAAATTTCCATGATGTGAAATTGTCTGCTCCTACAAGGCGATCTTCAAATTTGATCACACTTGACATTATGAAGAATGTGAGTAAATTCGATTTTAGAAAATATGAATTTTCTAGAGCAAACTGATATTAGATTTGTTTAGGATTCGCACAACGTGGCTCTGATACTATGTAATTGTAAAAAAATCTACTGACAAGAATTAGAGACTAAGGGTTCTATATGTATTCTCAGTTTCCAAAATTCTACCAAAAATCCTAAGACAGAGTTTTCAACTTCCAGATTTATTAATATTCAATGTGCTGAATGCAGAACATTATCCGATTTCTATATCTGCATATCAAGGAAGGATTCACCATAAGTATGTGAGGAAACCCTACCTCTAAGAGACACGTCTCATGAGAGGACGTGTCTCCACAAGTGGAGACATGTCCACTCATGGGACGTGTTCTTTAGAGCGCAGGTTAAAACACACAGTTAATGATTCATTAGTATAACACATATATACTAGATGGCGAATGATAAGATAAATTCCGATTATAGAATATAACATTATATAATTTGGATTTTATAAGAATACTCATAAATTCGTTTGATATGATTTCTAGAAATATTTCAAAATAAAGATAAACTCGAATCAAGTATGAATGACGATGATGCTTGCAGCAATCGTCCTTCATATCTGACCGAAGCTATCATTCATTAACAACAATAATGTCATATAGATATACAATGTTTTTTATTAGATAAGCAGGGAAGGGCCTTGATCCCATGGTTACAACAACATATAAAAAGGAAACAAAAAATGGTGGGAAACAACACCACCAACAAACCAAAAAACAACAACAGTATTAGCTCACAGGCCAACATTTATCATTGTAACCATAGTCCAATCAATACTAATAAAAAATAGTAAGTTTCTAGTAGCATACTTAGATATACAATGTTATATGGTGGTAAAATAATAATATATGTATAAGAAATCCCTATAGGCATACAATGTTTAGTAATACAAAAATATATACAAGAAAGCCGTAATATAATCATTCCTCTAGATCAAGATGGAATAATCAATGACTCTTTGTTTGTTGAGTAGATGAAGAGGAAATCATTGTTTGTTTCTTTTGAAACCATTGAATTGGCTTCTAGAAATTTTTGGATGTGCACCTAATAAAATAAAAAATATACACATTAATATAGAAAAAAGTATACAATGACATATAAGTGAATAATCACTTATCACCAGCTAATAATTGGCCTCAATCATTCATTGCCTCTCTTCATTCGTTTGAGGGGTAGGTGAAAAAACTAGAGTTGTGAACCCTCATGACAAGCATCAAGAAACAAATTAGAATACACATGAATATCATTCAAATTTACACTAATCGATGTGGGATAAGACCAAAAATAAAATAAGAAATTTACCAATTTGGCTCATACCTCTATCAAAGGTATTAAAGACAAAATTTCCACAAGAATTCCCACCTCCATTGTGCAATGAATATCAGGATGAGTTTGAAATGATGTCGTCAACTTAAAATAGAACAAATTTATTTTACCAAAATATACCTAACATTATTTATAATTATAATGATTAAAAATAGTTAATCTTACCTCAATGAAACTTGTATGACCACTCCAACTACCAGGCCCCACTGTTGAAGGTCCAACATTTACCTAGTCATGATCACTTATAAATTTTAATATTATCACTCATATAAGCTTGCATGCACAATATTTACTATTTATTTACTAATTACATATCTGTGGGCTCAACATGGCCACATAATTGAGAGTTGAAGGGTCAATAGATATAGGATGAACACTCTAACCTTGAAATTTTATTATAGATAAATTACATTAATTTTTAATCATCATAGATGAATATAGTTAATATTATATTTCAAAATAAAATATTGTAAAATTACATTTAAACATTCAAAATTACTTATCCATCAATGCCAAATGTCCTAACCAAAAAATCATCTATGAACACCATATGATCCAATAAAGAGTGTCCTACTATTGGCTCCATGCATCTTGAGCATCCTCAAACCCTTAATCATAGATAAACCCATAGTTTCGGTAAATGTGAGTTGATCATTGAGAACTAGGAGCCTCCCTTTCATCACCTTGTGTTAAAGTCATATTGTTCTATAACAAGGTCTATGTGAGGGAGCTGATGGATTGCATAGTCTCCACCTCAACACTCTCCTTCACAATGAAAGGGATCATGATGCATTGAATGTATAGCCTAGCAAGGGGTTTTTTTGCTTGGTCTTGGGAAAAATTTGGCCCCTCTCTAGATCCTATGTAGAGCTCCTTCCTCATTGAGGAAAAAAATGTAATAGATTTTCCTCAAAAAATATTGTGGGATGTCATTGTTGTTATATGGAGGATGGTAAAAAATCGTCTACAACCTCTCCCAAATTTTTCCCTTATTTATTGGTGTTGGAACCAATTAATAGGAACCTCTTGCAACTTGTGTGTAGGGGTGCATTGGTTCATGGATCAATGAACAACATAAACAAATAAGATTTCAACTTTTCTTTTCTTTCACTTGGTACAAAAATTTTGTGGAATAAAATTATCATGTTTCCTTCCTCTCATTGGACCACATATTAATTTGGTCACTCATAAGATCTATATGAGAGATGATATATTCTAGCGTAGAGGTGGGAGTTATCTAATGGGAACTAGTTTTATTTGGATTTTTCAACCTATCGATCAATGCTTGGATTTGTTTTCAATTTCATCTATTAGGTTTTCTTGTGTTGGAGGAGTATGTTAAGGAATTGACAGGGTTTGTTAAGGATTTGGTTATCCATACTCTTTAGTAGGTTTTTGATCAATTGGTGAACTAAAGTTTGAAGGATTTTTAATTGCTAAAAAATTAAATACTATTGAATCAAGACGATTTGTAAATGGTATTCTATTCAATTTCTTTAATTAAAAAAAAACCTGCCTCTTTGACCTCATAGACGTCATGATGATATTGTGTTGGCAACTTGATTGACTCCAAAACATGTACACATTATTGCTCACTCATGTTTAATTATTGCATAGATAGGGGGTTGGGTTCAAATCATCTCAACCTCGTTTCTTTTTTGGTTTTATGTTAAACATAATGTGAGCATTTTTAACGCGTTTGTGTTATGTCTTACATGGACCAAAATTTTCATGTGGCCACTTTTTGGTCGCACATATTTTTCACATGCCCCACACTAACACATTCATCCCCTTATTATCTACAATGAAATGGGAAAGCCAAGCTAGTGACAAAAGCATCATAAATATCATTAGAAAAATCTTGGATGTAAATAAGAAGAGATAGGATGATAAATTAGAATTTGGTGTTTGGGTAGACAAAGTAACTTATAAGAAGGCTATTGGAAATAATCCATTTGAATTAGTGTATGGCACTAAGGTAATTACCAATAAACCTCGAATTACTATTATATGAACTAATACAACAAATTGAAGAGGAAGAAGTAAGTTGGATTTTCCAAAGAGTGCATGAGTTCATTAAGATTGAAGAAACATGAAGGGCTTCCTATGAGAGAAGATTGTTAAGAAAAAAAATGAAATACCTCTTTGATAAGAAGGCTATTGTAGAACCAAGATCCTACTACCTGCAAGAGACAAAAAACAAACACATTAGAAGATTCAAATGCAAGCGAAGATCAAATTTCCCCATAAAATCCATTAACAATGCTCAAAATAGGAATAAAAACAAGAACACAATGAAAAAGCAAGGAGATAAATCAAATCCTATTAAAAACATGAAAACTCTTGATCTTATGGGGGAGTTGGTGTCAATTTGATGTGGAAATTGGCCCTTTCACAACTCCTATGCAAGATTTTGATGATTTGGTGATGATTGATCCACTTGGTGATTGCTCCAAATGAACTCCATGGAGAAAACCTGCAATAACCTATTTATGCCTGGATGAAATTGATGAAAAATGCTAATTCTTGAAGATGAAATTGAGCATAGTAAGTTTTCTCAAATTGTGGATGATGAAATGAGGAAAAAACCTCTTATTTATAGAAAGACAAGATGGAGAAATGCCCAAAATGAAGCAATGTGGGACTAATTTTCAACCAATGGCCAAGTGCCACTTCTCAAGATGAGAATGGATGAGGGATGTGCATATTTTGATGAATGTGCCCATAAATGCAATTAGGTGGAATTTGAAAGTAATGAAATGAAATGTAAGAGGGAAAAGGAATGTCTTAAATGCCACTTGGCTCAATGCAAAGATGAAATAAATGTCTTGTTGGAAGGACAAAGTCCACTTGGAAGGATTTCAAATTTAGAAGAATATTCTTCTATTATGCCATGTTGAGAGAAAATAGGGATTTAATAAATGAATTAAATATATTTTCATGTGCAAGTGGAAAAAGCTAGAGGATGGGACATGGATTAGAATTAAATTAATCAAGGGTTAATTAATTTAATGAGGGATTAGATGATGTGACAATTTTGACTTAGATTTATGGGTTGATTTAAATCAAAAGATGAGAAGAATGTGATTTTAGAGATAGTTAAATAAATATTTTGTTTTATTTAACTAAAGGGATGATTGGTTAGATTAAATTAAACAAGGTTTAATTTATTTAATTTAATAGATAGACTTTATTGATTTATTTAATTAAATAAAATTGATTTATTTAATTAAATAAAATTGATTTATTTAATTAAATAAAATTGATTTATTTAATTAAATAAAATTGATTTATTTAATTAAATAAAGAGTTGGGGTTAATTAGATCAGATTGATTGATTTAATTAACGAGAGAGAATGACTTAATTAGATAAATGATTTATTTAATTAAGAGAGGAAAATTGATGAATTTAATCCAATAAGGGTATTCGATTAAATGGTTAGAATGAGGGATGATTAAGGATGAAAAAGTGTTAGTAATTGGGATCAAGCATGTAATGCCAATCAATACATTTTACGTGTCTATATTTTGCCCCTCTTTGAAGTAGTGCACTTGTTGTACTAATTCAAAGAATAAAATGTCTCGATCTGAAGCCAAAAAAATAATTGATTTCAAAACTTGCCCCACTGTTGCCCCAACGAGAGAAAACATGCCAATATACTACCCCCTCGAGAGGTTGGACGAAAATTTTGATTTTTGGGTGATCTCGCGAGAAAAGAGGACAATGTGCCTGATGGGTTCAGAAAGGCTCTGGGAGGTCAAAAAATGAGGTAAAATGCAAGAAATCGTACAAAACGGTCGTCGGTTGGGAAAAAATGAGATCAAGGGACCCAGACCCTTCTTGGATGGCTAAATGGGGTAAAAAAAACCCAATTTCTAGGCTTAAATAGGCCTTGAGGGTCCACTTCCAATTCATTTTCACTTTCAGCCTTTAGAATTCCCGCAACTTTGAGTGCTGACCTTCTAGAGAGATGGTGCAATGACAACTTCCCATGCACATTTCTGACAAGGTAAAGACACATCAGAGACTTCCTGGCACTGGACCACCGGTGAGTCAACTTGACCAAAGCTTGTTTTACACTTTTGTGTGCATTAAATGCCTTAGGAATCTTAGGTTTTAGTAGTGGTCCCATATTGCACCACTAGAATTTTCAAATAGCACTGCTCGACATCAAACTACGCTGTCGTCGTGAGTAGTGACGCTGCGGCATAGTTTGGAGTTTAGGGTTAAATTCCAAACTCAACCGCTTTTGCAAGGTGCACTGCCATAGTGCTCTTTAGAATTAGGGTTTTTTCTTAAACTCAAACGCGTTTGCAAATTGCAACACCGCGGTGCAGTTTGAGAGTTTGAAGGCTTCTAGCAGTGCAGTTAGGAGTTTGCAAACTGCACCACCTTCACAAGAAGCGACGCTAGGGTTATTTTTGGGATGCCGAGACAAGCCAGGATCAAGATTTTTTTTGATGAATTTTAACACGCTAACTGTTCCTAATGCAAGAGGAGGTGAGAGAGATCTACTCATGTGAGCATAGGTCCCAGGAGCTTTTCAATATTTTGGGTGAGTTGACTGAGCGATAGCAGGAAAACCTAGGGCAGATCGGTCTTTGGTATGTTACTGTGCGAACCCCAATCCTAGTACCTGCAAAACAACAAGAATAAACAAGTTAAACAAGATATTGCAAGTTAAAACAAGGATTCCCCATGAAATCCATTTACAACTTAGAATTAGGAAAGAAAACAACAAAGAACACAATGAAACAAAGAAATATAGATTCAATCCTAATTTAAATGTGCAAACTCATGTTCCCATGGGGGAATTGGTGCCAATTTGATGTTAAAATTGGCCCTTTCCCAATTCCTAAGATGTAAGCTTGATATGTTGATGGAGATTGATATACTTTGATGGTGAAGAATGAGAGCTTCAAGCCAAAATCTACAAAAACCTAGCTAAGAACTCAAGATTGATGGATGGAAATGGCTAAATATTTTAGCATAATAACTTTGCATAATTTTTGGATGATCAAATTAGGATATGAGCTCTTTATTTATAGAATGCCAAGATGGATGAATGTCCAAATTTGAGTAATGTGGGACTAACATTCATCCAATGGAATGATGCCACTTGCCAATCTATGAATGGATGGAGGATGTGCAAGATTTGGGGATTGTGCCAATAAATGCATATTTTTGAATTTCAAATTTGTTGAAATGACTTGCAAGAGGGAAGGGAAAATGTAATAAATTCCACTTGGCTCAAGATAAAGGACATGTAAGATGAATTTATTGCCTTGTTGGATGTACATGTTGACTTGGAATTTTTGAATTCAAATTTGGAGAATATTCCAAAAGATGCCTTGTGAAGAAAATAGAGATTTAATAAATGAATTAAATCTATTTTCATGTGCAACATGCAAAATCTAGAGGATGGGATATGAGATGAGATTAAATTAATCAAGGGTTAATTAATTTAATAGGAGATGTTAGATGATGTGACCTATTTGACTCAAATTTATGGATTTATTTAAATCAAATAAGGGAGGAGTATGATAAGAGATTAACTAAATAAGGATTTTGATTTATTTAATTAAAAGAGATGGTGTTAGATTAAATCAAACAAGGTTTTAATTTATTTAATTTAAGAGATTGACTTAATTAGATAAAATGATTTATTCAATTAAGGGATGAAAATTGAAGAATTTAATCAGATAAGGAGATTTGATTAAATGGTTAGACCGAGGGATGATTTAGGATGAAACGATGTTAGTAGGTCGGGATCAAGTGCACAACGTCAAATAGTATATTTTACGTGTCTACATTTTCCCCTCTTTGAATCAGTGTACTTGCTGCATTGGTTCAAAGAATAAGGGATCTCGATTGAAGCCAAATTTTTCGATATTAAAAAATTGCCCCCTTGCTGCATGGTGAGAGAAAACATGCCATTATAATGCCCCCTCGAGAGATTGGACGAAAATTTCAATTTTTGGGTGATCTCGTGAAAAAAGAGGACAAAGCACCCAATAGGTCCGAAAGGGCTCTGAGAGGCTAAAAACATGTCTAAACGCAATAAAACGATGAAAAACAAGCCTCAACCGGACAAAAACAAGTTCAGGGGTCCAAAACCCTAGCAGGACAACCAATTAGAGGGAAAAAATCCTAATTTTTAGGCTTAAAAGGGGCCTGAGGGGTCACTTTCAAGTCATTTTCAAACACCTCCAAATAGTAACCTCAAGATTTGAGCTCAGACCTGACGATATGGCGCAATGACAGCTTCCTCTGCAAATTTATGATCGAGTTCGGACGTACTAGCGGCCTCTTGGCATCGGGGCACTGATAAGTGGTCCTTACCTGAGCTTCGTTTTTCATTTATTACTTCATTTAATGCTTTAAAGAGTCGGTCCGTCTGTAGCGGCGCTATATAGCGCCGCTCAGAAGTCAAACTGTGCCGCTCGGTGTTAAATAGCGTCACAGCGATGTAGTTTGGAGTTTAAAAACTCTGATGTTGAGCTCGAGGCTAGCAGGGGGATCTGAAAAGTGTGATGCGGTGGTCTTGATTTCGCCCAAAGTGCGCCGCTAAATGATAAATTGCGCCGCGGTGGCGCAATTTTGCTGTTTTAGGGCCTAGCGTCAGAGTTTGATTAGAAATCAAACTGCGACGCCATCATGAGTTGCACCGCTGGAGAAGTTTTTTGAACGCGCGATGAATAATTTTTCAAAAATTTTAACACGATGACTTTCCTTGATGCAGGACGCGGCGAGGGAGCTCTACTCCTGAGAGCACAGGTAGCGGGACCTAGCCAGCTACTTGCGAGACCTGAGCGACAGGGACCAGGATCGACTTCGGATTGCAGGGTTGTGGTACATTGCTTACGCGACGCCCATGAGTACTTGCTTAGGGATGTTGTCGACGCTGGTCGAGAGATGGCACAACGAGACTTCTTTGTTTCATCTTCCCATTGGCGAGGCCATCGCCACCTTAGAGGATGTTTGGCACATTTTGCGATTGTCGATTCATGGTCGTTCAACAATTTTCGACATGGACGAGGGGCGCGAGGCCTGCTTCAGAGTCCTTGCCATAGATGAGATTGTCTTTTGCGAGGGGAAGATAGAGCTCAAGCAGCATAGGATCCTAGCACCTCCCTACCACTGGGTGACTACAGCCATCATTTTGGGTCTCGTTGCCCCTGACAAACGTGGGTGATATTTTAGTCTCGGATGGGGATCTTGCTGGGAGCGGATGGTTCGAGACAGGGAGGTTTGTTTTGCTTGGGGGCCTGTACTTCTAGCTTCATTATACATAGACCTCCATGAGTGCATCTACATGGATGGCAGAGCACTCAGAGCAGGGGTGACTCTCCTTCACATCTGGGCGTGGGAGCACATTTTTGTGCTGCGGCTGCGCGTTGTTTCAGTTTTGATGGTGCCAGACGATCCCCTTATGTGGCGATATAGAGGCGGTGTTTCCTTCACACACACTGGTGAGCAGGGGATCTCCTATTGGAGGAGAGTCTTGGACGAGATGGAGGTTTTTACCTACCGATTGTACCATGGTCAGCCCAGATGGGCTGATGATGCCGATCAGATGTTCGATTGCCGCTAGGACCGGTATATGTAGGGGCGGGAACACACTATGATTGAGAGGTACCTGCCTAGGTACATGCAGCATCAGTTCAGAGAGCTGCAAGATCAGCCAGATGATGACTATGTGGCCATCTTCGCCCACTCCATGACACAGGTTTCATGGGGGTGGTACATTCTTGCTTTAGAGGTGGTGGAAAACTTTAGGCAGCTGGTAGCCCGACCATGGGCTTATGATCAAAGGTTAGCAGATCTAGGCACTACTCAGGCCTACAGGGATTGGTTTCAGCCTTTGCTTCAATTGACGATTCCAAGTGCAGTTCCAGATCTGCGGAGAGTCAGAGGCAGAGGGGGAGGATGAGGACGAAGAGCTAAGATTCGATAGGATCCGCCATTCGTGCCTCTAGTGTAGCTAGACCAGGGAGATGTGCACATGCAAGACCAACAATAGGTTCCACCAGTCCCACCACCACAAGGCGAGGGTCCTCCTTGGGTGCAGCCATAGGTATAGCCAATAGGACAGGCGGATGCACGAGATACCTTGATTGTGCAGCTGCAGGCCCAGGTCTAGGCTGTGACAACCGAGAGAGATCAGGTGAGGGATGAGAGAGAGTAGCTCAGGGTCGAGAGGGATAGGCTGTACAACAAAGACAAGTTGCAGAGCTATAGGAAGCCACTGAGCTAGGTAGGAGATAGTAGCTAGAGAGCATGACAACCTCCTCCTCCTAAGGTACAGTGTCAGTTCGATCTTACAGGGATGCCATCCGAGAGGCAAAGTACTATTGGAGGTACTACCATGAGGTCGTACCCAGAGCAGAGCAGGTGCCGGAGTACTCAGAGTGGGCCAGCCACAGACCAACAGAGGGTCATGGTGACAGAGGCGAGGGCAACATCCATAAGGACAGAGCTTGATCGAGATGCCATGATACTTTTTGTGCCTTATGGGCTCATTTTTGATAGCTCGATGGGCTTTTTGTAATGTTTGATATATATGTATAGTGATCTGATTTATTATTGTACTGTGACAGTTGCGTTATTAATATATATATATGAGCCGATGATGATTTTGATGCGATGCGATGTGTATTCTTTATTTATGCATGGATGATTTTACTTCTATATGTTGTGTGATGATGATTTTATGGATGCATTTATTTCAGATGATGTATGCATTATGATTATGACTAACAGATCTATATTATGTTGCTTATGATATGCAAATGTGATGTGCAATGATGTTGTTTATATGATGAACTATTTTATATTAATGCAAATGGTGACGTGATACGTGGTATGGAATGTATTATGCCAAATGATATGTTATGTGAATCATGCGAAATGATATGTGACTTATGTTTATAAATGATTATGGATGCATATACGCTTTATATGTGATGGACTATTTATGCTTATGTGGAATGATTTGTGCAATGAATGATTTATGATGCTATTTATGGGATGACATGGATGATGTAAATGCGATGGTCGTGATATGATGCAAATGAGATGGTGTAATGCAAATGAGATGGTTTTATGAGATGCTTAGAATAACAAATGCTATTATCCTAAACATATTGAATGATGATGTAATGTATGTGATGTATTTAATATGATATAATGATATGCAATGATATGATAATGTTTTATGCAATATGAACCAAATGTGTGAGATGACTTTATGATGTTATGCAAGTATGTATATGATGGATTATCTATAATGCTTATATACCTATTGTGTATGATTATGCATTATGTGATAATGGTAAAATGATTATGAAATGCTTATGCAAATGAATGTTATGTGATGATTTATGTAATAAATGCAATATTATGTAATGTAATGGATGAGATTCTATAAAATGGATGTGCCTATCTATGAAGAATGCCTATGATAACCTGTTTATATGATGATTGAAATGCAATGCATGTGTTTCCTATATGATATGTTTATGCATTATGGTAATGGTTTGTGGATGCAGGATTGATGACGATGATGGTGAAGATGATCAACTATCATAGTACCTTGTTAGTGCGGTTTAGCAAGAAGAGAAGAAGTAATTTCAACAAGACACGATATGATGCAAATGCAAATGATGATGATGATGATTACTTGCCAAGGAATTGGGATTTTGAAAGGGCCAAATTTTTTTATGTTTGATAACGCACGTGGTATGATGCATCAAGGTATAGGAAACCAGGATGACGTGGTACCTAGTGTGATGGACTTTGACTTGACAATTAGATAGGAGTATCCTTGTTCACACCTGACATACGAAAACCTTGCTAGGATGCACTTTAGAAGTTCAAAACAGCTTGGACCAAAACACGGAAAGGTAAACCTATCCATGCAATAGTCAACAAGTTGTGCAAAACCTCCTCCATACATACCTAACAAAGCAAGTATTCGCCAAGGTTATATTACAAGAACGTCCAACAAGCATAGAAGAGAAAAGATAATAATTTTTGCCCCATTCCTATTTCTCTAAATCCTTCGTTTGGATATCATTGAGAGGTCCTTGGAATGAGCACAAATAAGGTAAGTCAAAAGATAAAGACCAAGTAAACAAACAAGCTGATGCTCTTCAATACCGCTAACGAGAAGAGGATGTGTTTTTAAGGATAAGAACCGAAACTATTTCCAAATGATAATGCCCATTGTAGGAAGGATTCATCCTAGGACATGTTAGTGGATGGTGGCACGCCATTTCATTTATCCAAAGCGTTCTAAATGATGATTGATATGGGACCAATTGGATGATAGGTTATTGATACGAAGAGATGACCAACTTTCTTATGCACTGACCTAGACCTAAGACTTGACATTTTTGAGTTTTACTTTTAAGCTGCTAAACTTGTTTCTAACTGTTTCACCAAAGGTTTGAGGATGACGATCAGTTTATTATGGATGGTGTTATTGCGGGTGCAAGCGAGATGAGGTGGATGGATTTTTTCAAATATTTGGATGTTTTTGACGTTTTGCAATGTTTTTGAGGTTGTTTTTGGTATTTTTGAGATTTTTGAATGTTTTGATTTTCGATTTTCCAATGTTTTGGGGTTTTTCAAGATTTTGACCAAGAGACTACTTAAAGACCTATCCTAGGGGTCTCAGGGGTTGATCAACAGATGAGCCTTGCCTACATTATACACGCAGAGACCACGTAGTTCGACAAGATGACCATGTTTTTGACTTTTTGACTGACTTTTTGACCTGTTTTTGGGATTTTGAAATGTTTTGAGGTTGTTTTTTGGTATTTTTTGATTTTATGATGTTTTTGGATTTTTCGATTTTGAGGCCTTTAAGATCATACACGAATTCAACCGATAAGAACATGCCCCCAGTGTGATGCAATAGACTACTCTGATAAAGGCAGGACAAATTAACCTTGAGGGTGGGCCGAGTAGTACTAGGAAGGATCATGATACGAAAATAAGACCAAGCTATGGTGCGGATGCGAGTGAATACGATGGAGATATGGAATGCGATAGATGATGGAAGTGTAATGGATGGATGATGCAGAACAAGCTGTAAAGATCCTGGTGGATGGAAAGTGCTTATTTACGCAAGGCGCTTGTTTTCCAGGTTTTCACCAAGGTACTTGTCCAAAGTGCCACCAAAGTGGTTTTCACTAGAGGACGATTTTTTTCTCTTTACTATTTTTGATCCTTTTTTTATTTTTTTATTTTTTTATTTTTATTTTTACTTTTTGATTTTTTGTTGTTACCAAGACGCGCTTGCCGTGTTTTCCTGTAACCATTTTTCAGACATTTTCTATTTTTTGGATTTTGGTTCTATACCTTGAAAGATTTAGGCATAAAACTTTTTGAGATGAGAGCTATTCATGGGCTCTTGCAGAGGTTCCCCTTCGGGTGTTGATAACTGATATGCCCCTGACTTTAAACTTGCCATGATGATGAATGGTCCCAACCAATTGGGTTCAAACTTGCCTTTGCTACTTGGGTTTGAGACATTCTTTTTATTTTCTTTTAATACTAGTTCTCTGACTTGGAACGTCCTGCTTCTAATTTTCTTATTGTAGCTCCGTTTGAGTCTATTCTGATAGACTTGCAAATGATTCAAAGCATCTATCCATCACTCATCTAGTAGCTCCAGCTCATTCAATCTTGATACCTGGTACTCTTCATCTATGATGAGGTTTTGCAGTGATATCATGAGGTATGGGAGCTCTATCTCAATGGGAAGTACCACTTCTGATTCGTAGACCAGGGAGAAAGGAGTGGTGTCGGTGGGTGTACGGATGCTGGTTTAATAGGCCCAGAGGGTGGGATTAAGCTATAGGTGCCAGTCACAACCTGCATCATTGACTATTTTCTTGAGGATTTTTAGAATGGTCTTGTTTGTAGCTTCGGCTTGGCCATTGCCTTGGGGATAGTACGGGGTGGAGAAGCGATGTTGGATTTTGAATTTTTCGCATAAGTCATGAACCTCCTGATTCTTGAATGGTGTCCCATTATATGAGATAATGGCTTGTGGAACACCATATCGACAAATGAGATAGTTTAGGATGAACTTTGAAATATGCTTCCCAGTTATGTACGTCATGGGTATGGCCTCCACCCACTTAGTAAAGTACTCCGTTGAGGTTATGATGAATTTGTGGCTGTTAGATGAAGTGGGCATGATTTTTCCAATGAGATCAAGTCCCCACTGCAAAAAGGGCCATGGTGTGACGATAGGATGGAGCTCTTGAGTTGGAGCATGGATGAGGTCCCCATGCTGCTAACATTGTAGACACCTTCTGGCATGATCATGTGCTTCTCTTTCCATTGTGGGCCAATAATACCCCATCCTCGACAGTTTCTTAGCTATGGTCATTCCACTCGAGTGTGAACCACAGATACCGTTGTGTACTTTAGTTAGAGTGGTTAATGCCTCTTCAACGTTTAGGCAGCACAGTAGGGTTCCTTCTATGCTCCTACGATATAGGGTATCTCCTAGGATGATGAATCTAGATGCCTTTTTTACAAAGTTTAATTTTAGGTTTGATGGTAAGTCGGCAGGTATGACTCTTATTCGAAGGTATGTATAAATGTCATGGTACCAAGGATCGCTAGGACCAACAATTTCACACACGAATTCTGATTTTGGTACCTCGAATGCGGGCATGAGAAGCTGCTCTATCAGGAATTCATATTTTGGAACATTGTTGGGGATGTCCAGTAGGGACCCAATTGTTGCCATGGCGTCTGCTACTCTGTTGTTGGTTCTAGGAATCTGCTCGAATGTTATTTCTATGAAAGATTCTTTGAGAGTCTCCACTAATTTCTTGTATGGAGTGAGCTTTTCATCCTTGGTCTGGTATTCATTGTTCACTTGATTTATGATCAATTGAGAGTCTTCATACACTTTGAGAGCCATGATGTTCCACTGCACTGCTATTCTAAGACCTATAGTCAAAGCCTCATATTCTGCGATGTTATTGGTGTAGGGAAATGCTAGTTTGTAGGACCTTGATATGCAATTCCCTTGTGGGGTGATGAAGAGGACACCAGCTCCTGATCCATGTTGTGTGTATGAGCCATCAAAGTATAGTTTCCAGTGGTCAGCTACGTTGAGGTTGAAAATAGATGCATTTGGAAACTCTAAGACAAGAGGATTCTCAGAATAGATAGGTGCTTCTGCCAATTGATCTACGATGACTTGGCCCTTGATTGCTTTCCGCTCCACATATTCGATGTCGTATTCTAAAAATATCATCGCCCATTTTTCCATTGTTCTTATGAGCATTGCCTTTGATAGTAGATACTTGAGAGGATCAATTTTGGTGATGAGTTTTATTTTATGTGCCAACATGTAATGTTTGAATTTTTGTGATGCAAACACTACTACAAGGCATGCTTTCTCGATGAATGAATATTTTAGCTCATGCCCAACCATTGTCCTGCTGATGTAATATATAGCCCTTTCTGTTCCATTTTCGTCATGCTGAGCTAAAAGAGCTCCAAGGGCTACTGTTGTTGCTGACATGTATAGAATCAATGGTTTTCTTGGGATTGGTGGTATTAAGGCTGGTGGTGTTAGTAGGTATTCCTTGATTTTGTTGAATGCCTCTTCACACTTGGTATCCCATTTGTACGCTACTCCCTTGTGGAGTAGCTGAGAGTATGGGTTATGTTTGTCCGCCAGTTGTGCTATGAATCTTCGAATGGATTGTAGTCTGCCTTGGAGACCTCTCAGTTGCTTTAATGTTTTTGGTGCCTCCATCTCGAGGATTGCTTTTACTTTTTTTGGATTCACCTCGATACCCCTCATGGACACTATATATCCTAGGAGCTTTCCCGATTGTACGCTGAAGACACACTTCTTTGGGTTTAGTCTGACCTTGTACTCCTCCAGTCTGTCAAAGATGGCACTTAGGGTTGCTATGTGATATTTTCTTTTTTTGGATTTAGCTAGAATTTTGTCAACATAGTCTTCAAATGTTTTATGAATCTTGTCATGGAATATCAATGTCATGGCCCTTTGATATGTTGCTCCTACATTTTTTAAGCCGAATGGCATCATGTTCCAGCAGTAGGTCCCCCATGGACAAGTGAAAGTTGTTTTATGTTGGTCCTCTTTAGCTATCATGATCTGATTGTACCCTGAGAATCCATCCATTAGTGACAACATTTCATGTCCTGCTGTCATGTCTACTATCATGTCGATGTTGGGGAGTGGGAAGTCATATTTTGGACATGCCTTGTTCAAATCTCTGAATTCTATGCAGATTCTGATATTTTCGTCAGGTTTTGAAATAGGTACCAAGTTTGATACCCATTTTGGATAGTCTATCGGTCGGATGAATCCTGCATCTAATGGCTTCTTTAGCTCCATTTTGACTAATAGGGCGATTTGAGGATGCATTTTTTGAAGCTTTTGTTTGATAGGATTTGCTTCTGGATACACTGCTAAGTGGTGAACCAAGGTCTTTGAACCAAGTCTTGGCATGTCAGCATAACTCCATGCAAAATTTATTTTTCTTTCTCTTAGGAATGCTGCTAGGGGTTCTAGCTCTTTTGATAGTAGTGATTCTGCGTAGAATGTGATATGTGGGGTCTCCTTTGTTCCTAGGTTGACCGGATTGCGTTTTTCTACTAAGACTGCTGACTTTTCTTGATGAATAGTTCTTAAAGGAAGATTGAATCCCCCATCCTCGGGCACCTCAGAGAGGTTTTCACCATTGGATGCGTCCTTTCTTTTTACTTTTTTCTGGTCAGAGAGTGCCACAGTGTGGTTTTCACTCAAGGACTTGGATATTATTCTTAATTTCTCGCTTTTGTGACTGAAGAATTCAATCATTTCCCCATAATAGGCATGTGTGTCCAACTCCATTATAAACTATGCTTTGTGATCCTCATCTGGAATGTTATCCCGCAATCCCATGAATTTTGAGAGTGCCTCATCGTTTTCAAATGTATCAAGAACTGGTGGTCCTCGTTGGTCGTAGTTGATGAGTTGGGGATATACTAGGCGAATCTCATGATTTTGATGGTCTGTTTCAAAAGATAGGGTGCTAATCATGTAAAGAGTGGTATCCTCAAATAGCCTAGGTAAATTGGTCATGGTATCCTCGTCATCACTACTACTACAAATGTCGGTTATATCAAATGTAAAGTTATCCATGACTCTACCTATAGACACTGGTAATCATATTTCTATTGGGGTTGGCTGAGGAGGATTATTAACCATTCTAAATGGTGGAATTCAGCCACGTATGGTTATACTTGGAGGGGTGCATCCAAGGCCAAGATTTGTTATCGGTCGTGTCTCCAAAATGATAGGTGTTATAAGCCCATTGTCATTTTGTCCAAGTCTTTGATTTCTGTCGTAGCCCATTGCGAGCATCATTTGTAGACCCTTGCTTCTATCATCCATTGGTAATTCATGTGTTGGTATTTCATCTTGATATAGCATATGAGATGGATCTGCCTCAATAACCTCTCGTCCAAGATCTCCCCAACTTGTGAATTCAGGATAGTTTTCAACTGACGTTTGGGATGTGGTAGCCTCATTTATTTGGGCGTCCCCGTGATCTAGGAGATTGTGGTAATTCTCCTACCACAAAAGCATTATTAGGGAGCTTGTAGTTTCCACAACCGTTATCTTGGATGATGACCTTGATGTTAGAGATGGTGGGAATGGCAGGAGTGGCGGGTGTCTCTGTCGCAGAAGAGGATGCGAGAGTGGAAAGATCGATGTATGGTGTGGATGGGCCCTCATCATTTTTGGGTACTTGGGGGATTTTGTAATAATTTACTTCAATATTTTTGCAATATGAGAAAGGTTCGGGATCTCCATGGATGGTAACTTATTGTCCGTTATGTGTAAATTTCACACATTGGTGGAAAGTTGATGCTACTTCTTTCATTGCATGGATCCATGGACATCCTAGGGGGATATTATATGGCAATTCGAGGTCCAAGACCTGACAAGTGGTTTCCATGATGGCAAGCCCTACTTGAATAGGGAGTTTGATTGTGCCCTGAGACACTCTTTCTTGGTCATCATATGCTCTTATCGTGATACCCTTTCCTTTGTCGATGGAATCTTTTGATATTTTCAACTACTTGATGAGGCTGAGAGAACAAATATTCAAACCCGCACCTCCATCCACCAAGACCCTTTTGATTTTTCTCTTATTTACTATGGCTTCCAAGTGAAGTGCACAGTTGTGAGACGGTTGAGCGGGGAAATCCTGGTCAGAGAATGTAAGAAGATTAGGCGTAATGATATTTCCAACCATAGCTTGGAATTGTTCTACATCAAGGTCTGTGGGGACAGTGGATGAGGCCAATGCTTCTTCAAGGATTTTTTTATGGGAAAATGATATTTTTAGCAACTCCATGATGGAGATTTGCACTGGCATTCTCTTGAGTTGATCTAGGACATTATAGCCATTAGGAACAGATCTAGATGTAGGGACTCTGTTTGGCTGGGATGATCCTGCAATAGTTACTTTGCCGCCTCTTGTGGTGACTCCATAATCTTCGACATAGGCGTCTTTGATGGTGATGACCATGCAGTTTTCATCTAGGGAGGTGACGACTGTTTCATATACATGATTTACGTTTGAGTGGATGCCTTTCCCTTTATCATTTTTATTCCCTTTGTTGCCATGATTTGGCATCGGATTCATGTATATCTTAAGATCTTGATTTCCTGTAGCTTGTTCCACGTTTATGATTCTTTTATCGATGAGATCTTGGATGATGTTTTTCATTCTCATGCAACTGTTCATGGTATGGCCTTTGATTTTATGGAATTCGCAGAGTTGATTCTCGTTATACCAAGGAGGTTTCACATCCGGTTCTTGGTAATTCTCAAATGTAGGAGGCTTGATGAGTTTTTTGTCTATGAGCTTTTTCATTATGTCTTCAAGTGGTTCCCCCAAAGTGGTGCATTTTTTCTTGGGATAACTCTTGCGTTGGGGTGGTCCTCTTTGATCATTGAGATTATTGATTGTTGGATTGTTTTTTTGGTTGTTGTATTGCATGATGATTGTTGTGGTGTTGGTTTTGGATTTGCGGTGTGGGTATGTTTTGGCGAGGAGCACTAATGACTACCTTGGCATCGACGACACCATCATTAGTAATGTTTTTGTTCCTTGCCCACATTTGAGGTTTATCGTTGTAATTGGATGGTGGACGGTTGTTTTGTTGCTCGAGGTTTGATGTTGATTCTGCGGGTTGAGTCATAAGGGATCTTTCGATGCTGAGCACCTTGGGGATTAACTAATTATATGTGGTGATGCCCTGAACCTTGAGATGAAATGCCAAGTGGCCTTCAAGGTTGGCTATGATGGTGCAAACTTGTTGTTCTTTTGGCATGTTCCACTTATTCTAATTGGCCTTGGATCACCATCGTTGTAGGAATGAGGTGAATGATTCACCCTTTCCTTGTTTCAGAGCCGAGAGTTCTTCTAGACTAACATCCATTGCAATGTTGCATGCATAATTTTTAATGAATGCATCCATAATTTCTTGGAATGTTCTAATGCCTGAAGGTAAGTGAGAGAACCATTCCATAGCGTGGCATTCCAAGCTCCTAGGAAATAGTCGCATCAAATAAGTATCGTCATATGCAACTTCCATGCAATGTACCTGGAATTCCTTGATGTGATCTTCAAGGTTTCCTGTCCCTCGATATTTGTCAAATTTGGGGATCTCAAATCCCTTGGGGAATGGTTTCATTACTAGGCTCCTATCAAATGGATAGGGACACAAGTTGCTTGGTGTTTTGGTTGTTCGCCCTGATTGAAGATCGAGCACTTGTTGTGAGAGCAACCTGATTTGTGTCGTTACATCACTTTGTGGATCACGGGGTGGGATGAAAGTGTTTTGGGGTGTTTCAATCGTGGGTTGGATTGGTGGGTTGTTTAGTGTGTTGTTCGATGGTATCTGTATGTTTTGTCGAGCTAGGTAGGCTTCTACTTGTTGTATGAACAATGCCTGTTGTTGATCTTGTTATTGTTGTGCTAAGATTTGTGCTTGCTATTGCGCTTGTTGTTGTGCTTGCTATTGTTCCAACAATGCTTGTTGTTGGGCTGCCAATTGGGATGCTTCTTTCTTCTCTTGATACTACTTTATTTCTTCCTGATATGCTTGCAATTGTGCTACTTGTCTTTGTGCAAGAAGTTGTGCTTGTGCTTGCTGTGCTTGATATTGAGTGTTTTCTTGAGCTTGAGCTTGTGCTTGCGCTGTTTGTGCTTGGGCTTTGGCTTGTGCCACTTGTTGTAATAGAGTTTTTGCTTGAGTAGCCTTTTGTGCTTGCAATGCTTGCAATGCTTGCACGATTTGTTGTTGTTGTTGTTGCAATAACACTTGGGCTTGTTGCACTTGTAATGCGGCTTGGGAAACTTGCACAACTTGAGCGGTTTGCTGAGCGGCTAGTTGTGCGGATTTTTGTTTTTGCACTTGGTGGAATCCCCTTTGGAAGGCAGCTTGCAATGCCGCATTGTATTGGCTTGATGTGGTGGAAGTTGGTGGTGGTGGGGGTGGTGGTGGATTTGGAATAGCGTTAGTGGTGAGTGATGATGTCGTGTTGATGTTTTGAGTGATAGATGGTGGTGTTGATTTGGTGGTTGGTCCTTGGGAGACCATGATTTGCGATGTTAGGAGGGTGTTTGATGGTGTTGCAATTGCTTGCACGTTTGTCGTCTATTGTTGCGATATTGATGACAAGTTTTAAGTGTTTGGCGTAATGCTTTGATTTATATTTGGGATGTTGGTTTGATTGATAGTTGGTAGAGGGGGAAGCCCTAAACCAAGGAGTGGTTTGGATGATGATGGAAATGGTGGACGAGGTGGAAATGCAAGCTCTTACGAGAATGTTGTGGTGTCGAATATGCCCCTTGGTCTGAACATATCTCCCTCTTCTTGTGAATTTGTGAGAGGATTTTTAGGTGTTGCGTGAAAAAATGATGATGAGGGATCATGATGAAAAGTAAGAGGGAAATTCTTATGTAATGGGTTTTCAAATATGTTTTGTTCCAATGTGGTACTTGCATCCAAGTTTTGATTATTAACAAGGGGGTGTGCTTGAATAGCATTGAGAAATGTATTTCCCTTGTTTACATTGGGTTGGGTTGGAGCAAAAGATGTTGTGATTTGCGAAATTTTTTGGGTGATGTTTTGGGATGGGGGTGTGGATGAAATGGGAATGGTGGATGATATTGGAGGAAATTTTGTCTCCACTATGGTACTCACATCAAAATCCGAAGGTATTTGGACCCTTGTTTTGCTAGCTCAAGCATGTATAACGAAGGGTTAAGCCTCATCATGATGTTGATGATTGTATGGTTGTCCGGATTTTGGAGCATTTCAGTTATTGCTTCATGAGACATCCCAAAGGTAAGATCTTCTCCTTGGGTTTCCTCTTGCGGATTTTGGGATGATGAAATGGTCAAAGGATTTCTTGATTCAGCGAGATTCATTTCAAAGTTTGTTTGGCTAAGATCACTTGAAGCGGGTGTTTCTTTGTTGGCTTCCATACTCTTCTTGTATTGAGATCTAGTTTGAACCATAAAACAAGGATCAATTTTTAAGAATAGGAAAGATAAATCTCTTTGGTTCTTAGGATTGATCTTTACTTTATGCCCAAAGTAGAAAATTTTAGGATATCTTAAAGATCAAGAGGTGATATAATGATGATGCAAGGGATGGATGATGTGGATGTTTTTGTCTTTTGATAAATCTTGAAGAAGATACTAGGATTTTAGGACTTTCGGATATGTTTCAGATTTTTTTTTATTTTGATTTGCTTTTGGATTTGGGATTTGTCCTTGATTTTGATTTTGATTGCTTTTGATTTTGAACAAAAAGACCCTAAGATGTTGGATGATTTATCTAAAGGGTAGATTTTCTCAAAGGATGATAATTTGAGTGTGTGCGGGGAGAAGGATGCATCTACCCACACCTATTCAAACAAGATGATAGTTTAATTAAGCATATGAAGAAGGATTCATCTACATATACTAAGCTAAACAAGATGATTTTGATAAATTTGATTAAGCATATGCAAAATGATACATCTACACATACCTAGCCAAAGATGATTTTGATAAATTTTTCAAGGATTTAGTTTCAATGTTTTTGATGATTTTGGTTTTGCCAAAAAGCCTAGGATTAAGGATGATTTCAAGATTTTCCCAAAAGGTGATGGTGAGATGAATTTGTTTTGATCTTTTGAAGGATGGATGAGGAAATATTTTGATTTGATTTTGATCTTAAGATGAACCTAAAAAAGAAACTTTGTTTGCCTAGACCTAGGTATTGAAGAACATGCAAATGATTCCTAGAGACCTTTATAACCAAGAAGTGATTCCATTTGAACATACATTTTTGGATTTTGGACCAATAAATTTTTTTTTGGGATTTGGAATTTTTGAGAATCGTGAGTCTTCAACACAAATGAAAGTTCATTTTGCTTAGCTTTGCTTAATGGCTTTATTTTACCAAAAACACTTTCTTTCATTAAGTTTTCAAACTAAGATGTCCAATGTCTTAATTTCTTCAAACCCCACAAGATATGTTATGTGGAAATTCGATGAACTTGAGGCAAGGGTTTTCCTATTGTTTACTTAAGTAGACAAATCGAGATGAAATCCAACATTTAGAAACCTCTAAGGATGCAAATCCCAAGGGCAGGCAATAACATATGGATTGAGTCAATTGCATAAGTCTCCAAAAGGGTTTGAAATTTGGATAATGATGTTAAGTGTTTGTTTTCAAGATGTTTTAGATTAAGCAATGAATTTTGTAACCCAAGAATAAGTACAACCCTATGGATGTGTAAGACAATATTTGTTGGATTCCCACTTGGACAAGTCCAGCTACGTTTATCTTTAGCGAATGGTTAGATGCTTGACCCCACTGGCTCCCCTCCATGACACTCACTTATACGGGGCAGCCAAGCATCAACACCCATGAAACTCCCATGGCATGTTTTCTATTTCTACTAAAAGACTGTAAAAGTGTGGGGTGGCTTCAGAACGACCGTTCTTGCACCAACAAATAGATTAAAGGATTTTGGAAAATTCTAACACATGGGTTTTAGTAAGGACTTTCCGTTCGTGGAGATTGACCCATATGGCAAGAGTCCCCTTTCAGATCCATCTTGTCAGAATCAACCACGTGATATTGGCGTTTACTCCAATACCCACATTTATATACCGGTTGGAAATACTCTTGGCTTTAGAGTGTTACCAGTTGAGTTGTTCCCTTGGGTGAGTACTTTTGCCCCAAGGCAGGCCCTCTAAGATAAAAAAAAGCGAATAAGGAACAATATTTGTAACTCGATCAATCCTTGTTGGCAACAAAGAGAGAGAATATACGCAACAATGCCCCATTCACACTCGCACAAGATTTTGTTCAATTTTAAAACCCAAATCAAAGTGTGGAGGTGATTGCATTGTCTCAACCTAAAATCATGAAAAAGGCCTTTTGATTCTCAAGATCGCTATAAAGCGCGAGAGAAGCGCATAAGTCCTTTTTCAATGAATTTAGTTTAAGTAAGCCTTCACGAAAACAAAGTTGCACTTGTTCTTTTTAAATCCACAAAGAAAAATGTGAGTTCTTTTTAAGCACCAAAAGACAAATGGTAGACATTTTGTTCAATTTTTATCCAAAGAAACAAACTCTAGTATATTGTGATCTTAATGTTCATTTTAGCCTTTTGCAAGAAATGGAAAGATTTTTTTTAAACCAAAATGAAATTAGTGTCCTAAGGAAGAAGTGATAACAATTTCTTAAAAAAAGTGTTAAGCAAACACTAAAGTGTTCAAAAACACTTTGATTTGATGAAACATCCTCTTCATGCCTCTCCTTTCTTTGTTTTCAATTTCCAACCTACAAGGAAAAAACCAGTCAAATTCTGGAAAATACAGAAATGAAAAAGTAGAAAACAGAAGAAAAATTGATCATTAATCAAAAAGCACGTGCTAAAATTTATTTTCCAATTTTTACTCCCTTCTAGCAGCGCAACTCGTGACTGTGTCAGAGTTTTATTTCTCAGCAGTGCCCTCACAGCACCGCTTACCAGTCAGCGTTGCTCTATGTCAAGACAGTGAGCTCAACTGCATCACAATTTTTTGCCCAGTGTCGCAGTTTGGTTTTTTTTGAAAATTTCCTATGAGTCAAATGGTCAAGTGGCAGAGTTAGAAATTCAAATATTTGGGCGAGAAGAGTCTAGCGTCGTGGTTTTAATTTCAAGCGGTGCCATATAGCGATGCTGAAGAGACAGCGGTGCCAAAACAACGACGCTGAACTCCCAGCGTTGGAATTTTTTGTGTGTTAAGCAAAAATGTGGAAATTTTAAGAAAATATGATAAAGAATGATATCTAGCCCTCCTTCTAGCACCAAATGTGTGAACCCCAATCCTAGTACCTACAAAACAACAAGAATAAACAAGTTAAACAAGAGATTGCAAGTTAAAACAAGGATTCCCCATGAAATCCATTTACAACTTTGAATTAGGAAAGAAAACAACAAAGAACACAATGAAACAAAGAAATATAGATTCAATTCTAATTTAAATGTGCAAACTCATGTTCCCATGGGGGAATTG
>VDFB02028765.1:0-34999 GCA_007258455.2 Sequoia sempervirens
CTTCAATATTGGCGAATTTTGGTGATATTTTCAGTTTCTGTATTGCTGGTAATCATATAGCTGAAGTAGATTTTGGTTTGCAGCTCTTAGAGTGAATTTAATTTTGTTGTGGGTGTTTTCTCATATCCATCCTATGCTAGAGGCAACTCATCTTGTGCATTCTCATATTTTATTATGAAGTATTTGATTTTTCCTTGAGGTTTGCCTCTCTAGGAGAGTCTTACCTTGCAGGGTTGGCCTTGGAATTTGTGCACAATTCATTTTCAAGCTTTGATGTGGTTTCAGAGTTGGAAACTGGGCGCCATCCTCCTTAGAAGCTTTTGCAATATGTTTCAGGCCTTTTGGAGGAGTTTTGAGGAATTGTTGAGCATTTTGGTGTGTTGTGTTTGCTGGTTTTGAAAATTACAGTTTGTTGGTTCATTATATCAAATTGAGAATACTTCAGATTTTGGCTTGAAATTCAGTAGTTGAGTAGATTGGAAGTTGGAGAAATCATCTCCTTTCATTTTGTTTTGATTCTATAGCAAAAACACTTGTAATTAGCAGATATTTGGCATTGTAAGACTTTAAACAGTAGTATTGTTCCAGTCATTTTATTGTTGCATTTACTTGTGTTTATTTTCACACATTGTAACCCCTGGATGGTTTACCGCCAATGTGGAGAAATGAATAATTAAATCTCTCATATCTCACCCACTGATTAATTGGCAAATCCCCACTGCTAAGTCGATTCCTACTCAAAAGCAGATGAATTGTTTTGCATTGTAGTATCTTTCCCCCCACTAAGTAAGTGGTAGCATGGAATCTTTATGGCCGGATCACCGCCTGCTTCATTTCCGATTGTAATTCAAAATTCAGTTGTTGCTAAGATCCCATCGCCATATGCTATCACCTTTCCTTCCAAAGGATCTTGGTGGACATTCTTGGCAAAGGTTACTTTCAGCTGATTTAGATTTTGGGCTAATCCTTAACGGGTGCTTGTTGTTGTTGAAAATTCAAAGAAAAAATTAAGGGGCATATTTTAGTTGTTCACAAACATTTGTTTGAGAGAAGGAATTGTGGATACAATGCTCTACAAAGTGAGGAAGTGGGTGACAAATTTTGTCATTGTCAATTGCACTTCTTGCCATTTGTGTTATCTCTCATCAAAAAAAGGAACCATGTAATCGGTCGAAAGCAATTAATCTTGTTTAGTCAGCCAAATAAATAAGTAAATAAATAAATATTATTGTATGCCGCAAATGGTAATTATTATGTGTTGTAATCAAGAGTTAAGTCCCTGACCATGGATTAGTTGTATATGGTAGTTACCGATACTTGGTGTCCTCAACCAATGTCGGCAACTATAAATGTCATAATTTACTTATACTGTGTACTTATTGCTATTCAATGAATGAAAATACTACCTTGTTCTATGCATATGTATTCGTGAGTACTTGATATGTGTTACTGTAAGTTTCTATTCTCGTTTACTCTGTCAATCAGTCAAGTTTCTTCCATGAGTAAACAACCCAAACCCTCATACATTCAATCATGCTTAGTAGATCTGATCTCTATGATGAATGACAACTCAAAATAATTCGAAATTAATCACTTTCAGCAGCATTAACAGTTCCAGTGATTATCAGTATTGGATCAAACATAGAAACCCTTATAAATGATTTAAAAAAGTAGATCTTAGAATTGTTTTTAGTGACTGGATGTGTTAATCAAAATAATTAGAAATATGTTAACAGTAACCCTAAATCAGCACATAAATGGACTGACAACTGAATTATGAAAGTTTTGTTGGTCTTAGAGTATGAACAATTAGTAGAACCCACTTACAATAGTCTGTACCACTTGTATGGAAGGTAGAAAATTTCCAATAAATGTGTGAAATGATGTTGTATGGAATTGTCAAGGGTGGTGTAGCCTGGAAATCAATTTAAATGGTCCCTAAAATTGCAAGTAATGCTAGCACAAAAAAATGAGCAGCTAAATTAGGAATTACAGTTTTAGGAATTTATGGTGGTGGCTGATCGCAATGGAATTTGCATAAAAAACGTTGTTGATCTGCTTCTACTAATTGATATCAAATGTTGTGATTAGCATAAATGTGGCACAGCAACATGTAGAATTGAAATCCCAGCCAATAATGCCGGTTTGATGATGTGAAATAATTTGCTTGCAAGTATGCATTGAAATAACGACAACAATAAACCCAAATGCGATCCTTGAGTAGAATCATCTCAAATGAATATGAAGGTTTTCATCCTCAAATCCAAATATGGAAACCAAAAGGGTTTCGTGCTTCGAATCTTCCACACCAAAGGCTTTTGTCACTGAATGCTTCAAACTTCAAATTGGAGGGAATAGAGAAATGAAAAATACGGATGATTTTTGTAATGTCCCCAGTAGGAATTGTACTAGCCTTATCCCAAATTATTAATTTCCCAAGTAATAAATGAATTAGAAAATACTTTAGATTGATTTAGTCCATATCTATGGTCTGCAATTATATCTTCTCATCAGCCTGTTGGTGTATATCGAACATGTCTTCTAATCTACACTTTCTCCATATTCCATAACTTTATTTATATTTATTCATATCTTTTATATCATTCCCTACTCCATCATCATTGATGTGACTTCTTATATTTCTACATTCTTGTTGATGTGTGTTTTATGACTCACCAAGCACTCTAGAATAAAGAATCCAAAGACACTCTATCCTCTCTTGAAAAACTGCCTCATATGCTAAGATTGCCAAAAAGATCATACAGCAATTCCAGTGTTTCGTAAGTTGGGTGTGGATAAGCTCTGTAGATGATGTGATTTTGCCGGTAACACAAAGGGATTTACTCTAGCAAGTTACTTAGAAAGCAAAGACTTAAATCCAGTGTTTTTTTTTTTTTGAAATTTTTTGATTCTAGGTAAAAAAGTGAAAAAGGGAGTAAGGGTTGAGGAATCCTATACTATTCCTACGAAATCAAGAGACAGTAAGGATTGAGTGAAACCAAAGAACAATACTTTGTTTCGCCATGCTATACGACAACTACACAAAGCAAGTGCAATCTTCTAGGGATTTGTGCTTAAAATTTCTTCACTACGAACAACACCATCAATAGAACAATATCATTCGAAGTAAACAATGAAACATCCACATCAAAAGCTCAGTCTAACTTTACACATTGAATAGAAATCATCCATCCAAAGAAAGTATGAGCAAAGTTTCACTAATCTTTACGATCAATCTATCATTCCCTTAACATACATTCAAAAGAAATTCTAACTCAAATCTACTTTACGAGGAAGAGAAATATGCAACCATGCAACCATTTGACAATGAAAGGATTCAAAGCATCTCATGCATTATGAACTTTATTATCAAGATAGTCTTTAGCAACAATTTCATAAAACTCTCTCTTATTATCTATGCTCTATTGCTCTACAATCTCTTCTATCTCCTCTAATCCTCTATATCATGTTATGAAAATGAGAGAGTGAGGGGGGGGTTCATATAGAGTTTCCCGAGTACAATGAACAACCAAGATCAAAATGAGATTAACGGCCCAGATTCAAAATAACTAAACCCTAATTAGGGTTGCCTAAACAACAATCAGTTAACTGCAGAGAACTCATTCACTAGGAGTTGCATCCTTATCCACTCGCAAAGCACTACATTCGGTGAAATTGGACACAATCATGCTAACTTCTTCCATGGTGATGCCTGGCAGCGTGTTAACTTTGTACTCCAACAAGTCTAAACTTTCTACTCATTCTGCAAAGGTGATCATCCATTCTGACTCTTGCAACAAGAATGTGTCTCGGACGGTCAGAAAGCTGAATGCTTTGGTCAAATTTTCCTTCATGATTGGCCCGGAAGTGGTAGAGAAAATTCTTTGAACTTTATCCTTTAAATTTTGTGGCTGAAAGTGTTTTCTTCGGACAATATCTTTGTCAAGCACATCCGCAGCCATTTGGAAAATCTTACTCTGAATCTCCTTTGCTTGCTCTTCAATTTTGGCGCCATCTTCCTTTACTCTTTCCAGGACTTCTCGTGAGATCAGGGCATAGTACCAGCTGCTGAAATCATGTGCAGCTCCAACTTCAATAATCTTCTCATCAATCAATCTCTGCTTTGGAATGCCCTTTATCTCTCGAAAACATGGGATAATTTTATTTTGGATGTCTTGGAGGCCATCCCATGCTTTTGCTAAGTTTGCAACTCGTGATAGCAGAAAGGAAGTTTTCTCATAAACATATGCCAACTTCTCTGCGAATGCCATTGCCTCTTCTTTCTTTCCTGCCATCCATTCTTTAGTTTCTCTGGCTGTAGTCAATTCCTCTTCAAAATTTCTGACCAGTTTCTGTGAAGAGTTTGGAAGTGGAGGTGTTGATTGGTCACCTTGATTGAGTGGCCTAGTTAAATGCTGGATATATTCTTTCAGACGCTCAATCTCTATTTTATATTCCCTTTTCTTCGCCACTTCTTTCTCCAGCCTAGACTTGATGGTGGCAACAGAATTATCCAGGTCCTCAACTTCTTGTCCTTTTGTTGTCAGACCAATATCAATACTTGTAATGGCATATTCATTTGGGGCAATCTCATCTCTTGATTTCTCTACTGTAGGTATTGCAATATGCACTGTTCGGTTACCAGCTTCATCTCTCTGTGTGGTAGAAAATTTCTTGGCTGGCTTTCTTGTGGCAGTCTGCTCTAGCCTCGCCAAGAAATCTGCGGTATCATCTTCTTCTGGTACCTCTACTAGCGCCTTTATCTTTAGTCTCTCTTTCAGCCAATCTGGGATGGTTGACTATTCGATTCCATCTTCCTGATTACCTTGGATGTCCTGCATATCCTAAACTTCTGGCATATCTTGAATTTCTTACACAGATGGGTCTTCCTGGATTCCCTTGAGAGCGGAAATCATTCCTTCTTCAAATTCTCCATCCATGATATCCATGTCATTGTCCGACTCCAGAATCTCCGTGCCTGTAGGAGAGGGATGATCATCATCTTCCAATTGCATTGGCTCCATATCTCTTTCCAAAACTGGCAAAGGAATTCTGACTTGCTCCCATGACTCTTCTTCCATGATCAATATTTCATCTATATTTTTGGATGTAGCCGAAAAGGGGCTTGGGTTTCCGCTTCTTTTGAGCGGGTCCTTCATCTGTTATTTTCTTCTTGTTCTGCTTTGCAGAGTCATCAATTTCTTTTCTCTTTTTCAGGTTGGCAGCATCAATTGGTTCACCTCCATGAGATGCACTAACATTTGACGAACAGGACTCTGCCTCACCCATCAAGTCATATGTGAATTGCACATTCCTCTGCCATAAAGCTTGTACTTGTTGGTCCATCCACCATCTCGAATATTTGAACACTGGTCTCATGAAAGTTGTCAGGTCGCCAAGCTCCGGCTCAGACCATCTGATAGGAGGAAGCAGTTGCCTTTCATCAAAGCCCGGTTGCACATACACTCCATCATCCTCTAGTTGATCAAGTACTCGAAAGAGTTCTGTCGTCCTTATCATATCCAACGGCAGCCTTGACCACAGTCTTTTTCTCACATCATATTCATTAGCTGCATTTGCCCAAAAATCTTCTAAGTCTATTCTGTGTCTATATTTCCTTCTGTCCATAGTTCCAATGTTATGAAGTGGATCGAAATTAGCTCTGGGCTTGTAGGAAATGAATGGGTATCTTTGTATCTCCAATCGAGCACTTTCTGCCGCTTGCGCCGATGGACATGATTCTTCCATATTGCCGATGAAGAAAGGGAAAGTAATGGAGGCCTTTTGCTTGGTCCTTTAAATATTTTGATATGTCTCCAATTGCCTCAAAACTTCCAGTAGAACCATTTTGTTGGTAGGATAGATTGGCAGTCTGTATGGGCAATCTGTGAATCCTTGAATTCTGATGTATGAAAATTTGGGAAACTGGATGAACCAGGATCCATACCGGCTGATCAAACTTTTGGCTTCATGAGTGAGTCTTTGATGTGTTCCGCCTTGGAGAATTCAAGTGATATACATGAGAAAGGCATCATGTGCCCTTCTAAAATGTGACTTCTCCTTGTAATGTCCCCAATTTAGCCCTACGCTCTTCATTTGGATTTAGCCTATTTCTTGAAACTCATAGGCTAAGCAAAAGCTCGAATCAGGGTTTCCAAACTTCTTGGAGGATGTTTTCGTCTTTTTGCGGAGTCTTCTTTTGGAATTGTTGAACTTGGATTGTGGATTCCTTCTGGGTTTTCTAAGAGCTTCGCATTGGTGGTTTCAGTTCGACATTACGAGCAATTATGAATTTACATTTTTAGTAAATTCTATTTTTATGATTGACTTTATTGACTCCTAATCAGTTAGCTCCACACTTTGGTGATTCAGGCGGTATAATAGTTGGGTGAAAAATCGTTCCATGGTGACATAAGATATTTTTTATATTATAATGTTATAATTCCTTGTTCTAGCATCATGAATATTGTTTTAAAGGGGGACCCAATGAAGGAGTGTGGCCATTTCACATGGAGAGGGAAATATTGCAAAATAATGTAAAATCTAACTCCCGAAGAGAGAGGGAGGGGTGGAATGGTGGTGCCGAAGGAGTACCTTCATAGAAAAAAGGGCATACATTTTGAAGGAAAATGGGTCAAGTCAAAACCCATATCCTTAGAAGTTAAGAGCACCGCCGGAAACCACGGAGAGTCCCCTCTCAAAGTAAAAAAGGGGCTTTTGGGTCCTCGTTTTTTCATCGATGAATTTACAAAGAAGTTATCACTTGAGGATTAAGCACAGGATTACTTGAAGGAATATGAATACACCTCCTAGCCTTGGCTGGAAGCACTTCTTGCTTGAAGGAACCTTAACTGGTTAGGAGTTTGGTTGTAGTTGGTTTCCTTTTTCGATGTAGTTGGTTCTTAACTCACATTCCGGTAAGTTGGAGTTGGCCATATGTTACTACGGCAATTTTAGGTTGCTGGTTTTACGTATGGCTGTAAGGTCGTTTTATACAGCTGAAACAGAAATAATAATATTGTTAGATGCTGATTTTGAAATCTATTTTCCTATCAGCAGGGGCTGACCATATGTTGTACCAGTTTCCAAGTACATTTGAAGTCTATGAATTATCTAAAGTAAATCGCCCTTGCTTGCAGGCAATTTCACTTTGTAAGTGCTTTGGAAGTCGTGCAAAATAAATATGGGTCTTTGTGAGAAGTTTTTGTGATCCATCTTCATTGTCATCATCATTAGAATGTTTTGCAACTGATTTCAAGTTAAATGAGTGAGTATTGAGAGAGGTATGAGCATTTAAGTGAGTTCTAGAGTTGCTGATTTCACCATTTTAACTGCAAATCTGTCATATCAGACTTAGTAAAATTATTAATAGGGCTAGGATTGTTTATCTTAGTCATATTAATCATTCTGGAGTAGCTCTACATTTCAGCAGTTTGATTATCACTATAATCCATCGTGCTTGCAGGAGATATATTATATTGTAAGGCTATTAGTAGTACTAACCAGCCAATATTCACATTTGTAAGCTCTTTATTATATTTCCCACATTTCGTGGAAGAGACTGATCCTTGCTCAGTCTATTGTATTTACTTTTAGTTGCTCCGTCATATGATAGCGCCTATTCATCTTGGATAGGAGTGCACATACCCACAGTTGAGGCTCCATTTCGATATTGTGTTTCATTAAGCAATTGCTTAGCTCCAATACATATGGTAGCCCTCATTTCCATTAAGTTAGGTAGCACATGCTGGTGTTAGGAGTTTGCTTTTGATTATATTAGATGGTACGGGATCCTCGACCACGTATGCTCGCGTCGTTCGCCGGTATTCTTGGTTAGAGTTTTTGTATAAGCATTTCCGTTACAGACCCTCGATATATACCGCCATCACTTGGGTGCCATTCTTGGTTAAGTTACTTCCGGTTGCGATGCAGTTAATGTAAAGCGATCCTCTTGCCATGGCGGTACTCTCTTGAAGTTGAATTAAATTTCTTGTAAAGAGGATTATATTATGGTAGCGGTTTTGATTTGTAACCTAATGGGTGTGTTGCGTAATAGGTTAATTTGAAAGTTGAAATTTGAAACCATGTTCCGGGTGTTATCAGGCCAAGATCCTATATCCTATACTTAACTGAGAGTTCCATGGATACATACTACATACGAGATATTTCTGGAGAGTCTCTACTTGAGTTAATGCATGAACTGTTTACGCTAATGAAGGATCCTGACATAAGGTGGGGAGTCAGAAAGATTTATGCTAGGTCTGAAAGCCGGGATAGCAAGGTGCACATGTCACCTCATATTGTTGACTGAGCTTAATTAAAACTTCAGCGGTTGAAAAGATGGAAGAACCCCAAAATACTCCCTTAGACTTGCATGTGATAGGAAGTGATGAAGAACAGTTCAGTGAAAAGAACATAACAGCAGTCTTGAGTTCTAATGAAAATACATCCAATGAAGGTCTTGAGGCTAAGGGCTTCACAAAAAATGTTGGTATGACGGTTGTGTGGGATGAGTTCGTTGAAGAAGAACAAGATGAAGAAAACACTAGTGGTGTCCTTGAACCAGCTTATGATCATTACCAAGGTGATGTTGTTAATGGTGATTCTGATGTGTTTATACCTCTTCTTGTTGAGGATTTGGTCAAGGATTATTCACCTCTTGCTGCTGTTCAAATCTCTCAAGAATTTTCACTAGACAAATGTATGACAAGTAGCCAAGAAGACCTCTTTGGTATTCATTGGGCTGCTAATGAAGAAATCAATGACATACTTCCCCATGATGAAGATAATGACAGTGATGTTTTCAAAACAGCAGGCAATGAAGATTCTTCATTTCATTATGATAGTGACATTGGGTTTGAGCATCAAACTAAGCCCTTGGAGAGAAGGACTTATGAAGAAATCAGTTCAAGTGAGTTACTTGGTGACCTATTCAAAGACTCAACACTCCAAGAGAAGCATGAAGAGTACTTTTCTCTTGATCAAAACAATCAACCTTTTTCCATTTGGGATCCCGGTTGGTTGACACCAAGGTATGATAAAGAACCTTTGTGGGATGAATTTCCCTTTGATCCAGATGAAGATCAAAAATCAGTTTGCATGGCAAACTATGAGGTGGCCATTGAAGAGGAAGTTGTCTTCGAAGAAGAAAAGGGTTCAAAGAAGCTCCATGATGATCTCTTTGAAGTGGTTGCAGCCACTAAAGAATAAAATGTTTCTACGGAAACTTTCCGAACAGCGGATGACTATGATCCATTGAGCAAGTTGGATGCTGCTATAATGTTTGATCAAGAAGACAGTGATGAAGAAGAAGAGCTTGAAGACCATATGGCTCTTGAAGATGGAGAGTTTGAAGGTGTTACTAAACACGAATCTGATTTATCAATGCACGAAGCTGATTGCAAGCAATGGGTTGAAGATTTTGTGGAGTATGATGCCTTTCATGACAATGAGCATTCTCCTCTAGTTGATGGTGAAAGACACGGAAGCTGGAACAGCTATGATGGCCGCAAAGACACAAAACAAAGTTCTGATCTTGACAATCAGCCAACCAGCAATCCGCCATCTTTGCATATTCTTGAGTGGGAAGGTCAAGACAAAGAGTCCTTTAAGAGGGAAGTGCGAATTCTATCCCAATTTGATCGCACTCACAGTTTGATTGAAGATCTCTACTGGAAGGCTCAGCTTGAAGAGAGAAAAAGAGGAGTTAAGGATGAAGTTGCTCTTTTCAATTTGCAACTCATCAGAGACTCTTTGGAGGCGTTGAAATCAGATTACATACACTTGATGGAGGATCGGGATCGTGCTATTGAACTTGCAAAGAAGTCCTTCAGTGTTTTCCAAGAAAAGGAGAGTTTGGTTGATGAGCTCACTCTGGAGCTTAAATCAACAAAGGACAAGTTGAAAGAAACTCAGTTGGCTCTAACAGAGGTTGAAGACCGGTTTGCTGATTTCAAACTTTTTAGCAAGCAAGAGAATGAGCAAAGAGTTGAAGAAATCAAGCAAGTAATTGACGAGCTTGATAGTCTTCGAGAGGAGTTTGATCTTGAAGGTTTCACAAGGAAATCAGAAGTTGTGTGTGCAGATTTGGATCAGCAAGATGAAAAAGGGGACTTCCAAGTCTTTGACAATCCTTTCTTTGAAGTGGGTGCTGAAGCAACTTATGACAATCCCCTCTTTGATTTGAAAAATGAGTCATGTGGTGAAGCGACCAAGCATGAGGAAGAGTATGAACCCCAGTCAATGGGTGCTTTGATATCATTACACGAGGAGTTACCACCTTTGGTGATTAGTAATCTTCCAAGGCCTTTCGATAATGAATGCACAAGTGGGTTTGAGGATGGAGTCTCCACATGGGGAGTGTTGGTTCGAGGAGATTTCAACATCTTCGACACCAAGGAGTTAACAAAGCAAGACTTGGTAGCTGCTGGTAACTTCATTACAGCAGCAAGGAGCAAAGATTTCAGTTTTGTTACTCATGAAGTAGGGAAGAAAGATGGACCAGAACTTGGTGTTTGTATGTTTGTCAATCCATCCCTTTGGTTGAATGATGCTTTGGCATTTATTAGTCCATTTTTGGAGTTGGATTTGAGGTCATTTAATATTTCATGCTCCAATGTTGTTGAAACTTTCATGGATAGGCTTCAAGGGTTCAATAGAGGAGGCATCAATCTCTTTAGTATACACTTGATCCTTACTAGCTCGTGGGAATGCATTGAGATTACCTTGCATTGTGTTGAAAATCATTTTCAGTTGGGTATCCGTGCGTGGGATCCTCAACTTGGCTTGATAAAGCTTATTACATTTGGAAAGGGCTATTGGAGGAATAAGAATCAAATTTCCAAAATTGTTGATGTTGTTCCTTCCTTTGTTTGCTACTTGATGGGTTTATTTGTTCACCAACAAATGGGTTGGAGAGGAATTTTGGGTATGGGTTGGAGAAATGAATGATTGGTTGCTCTTGAGAGTGATTCTCAGCTAAGATCAGGACAGATTTTGAGACTCGAGCTTGCTGGTTTGAGGCAGACCGGCCACCTTACATGTTGCGTTTCTCTCATTCAGGAGAGTTGGTTCATCACTCCTGATCAAAGAAGTGGTAGTTTTCTCATGGAGATGGATCTAGGGTGTTTTCCAACCACTTTGGAGGTGTCACCTTGCAGCTCGATGGTCATCTCACATGCTCACACTTGGGAATTTGAGTGGTGTTGTTGTTTTCCTTTGTGTAAGATGCTTGAATCAGATTGCACTACGCTGATCCCAGCCTTGATCAGCAACAATTATTTGTTCCTTCACACCTTTCCTACTCTCCAAATTCATCTTTTGAAGGTTTGTGATGTAAACTTTGACAGTTTACTCTCAGTGTGGGTTCAGGACAGCAATCTTTCACATGCTTTGGTTCACCATTCTGAGGCTCTTGGAGTGAGAACTGTTAAAGTTTTCAGAAATCTTCGTGGTTGCATCAGAATAATTCAGGGGAGGCATAGTCGATTCATGTGGAGTCATGAGTTTGAGTTTGATGAGCTCTTGCGAAGGATTGCTTTCCTCTTTGCAAGAAGATTTAGAGAGGTCACATTTGCAGTTTTGGTTGTGTTAGATACCTTGGGGAGATATGCCGAGGGTTACAATTTTGAGTTGAGTAGACTATCTTTTCCAATGCCCGAGTTTGTGATAAACAGTGGCATTGTTGATTTTGAAGATTCAGAGTGTCTTGGGCACTATGGTTTCACTATTGTGACCAGAGTAGTGCAGCATCAGCATGGTGGGTCCTCCTTCAGACACATATGGGACCCTGGGATTGTACTTGGTTTGGTTTGGTGCAGATTGAGTTTTTCTAGAGTTGTGGTGGCATTGCTTGAGGACAAACAATTTTGGGAAGGGCTACCTGTAATGTCCCCAATTTAGCCCTATGCTCTTCATTTGGATTTAGCCTATTTCTGGAAACTCATAGGCTAAGCAGAAGCTCGAATCAGGGTTTCCAAACTTCTTGGAGGATGTTTTTGTCTTTTTGCGGAGTCTTCTTTTGGAATTGTTGAACTTGGATTGTAGATTCCTTCTGGGTTTTCTGAGAGCTTCGCATTGATGGTTTCAGTTTGACATTCTGAGCAATTACATGAATTTACTATTTTTAGTAAATTCTATTTTTAGCAGTTGACTTGTTGACTCCTAATCAGTTGGCTCCACTTTGGCAGTTAGTTCAGACAGTATGGTTGAATTTGGCTTCTGATGCATTTCCATGGTGATATAAGATATTTTATATTATAATGTTATAATTTAACATTATAATTCCTTGTTCTAGCATCATGAATTAATATTATTTTTAAAAGGGGGACATTGAAGGGTATTTTCACATGGAGGAAATATTTTAATATTTCTAAAAACCAAATATTG
Organism: Sequoia sempervirens; assembly: GCA_007258455.2. Classification (NCBI taxonomy): domain Eukaryota; kingdom Viridiplantae; phylum Streptophyta; class Pinopsida; order Cupressales; family Cupressaceae; genus Sequoia; species Sequoia sempervirens. The sequence continues at coordinate 12,388 of VDFB02028765.1, forward strand.
CTCAAAAGGAAAAGGGACGCCAACTTTTGGAGAAATGATAATTTTAAATTAAAGAAAAATTGCCTTCATGAAAAAGGATGCCATTTTGAAGGAAGAATGGGTCAAGTCAAAAACCCTAAAAACATCTTGAAGTTAGGGCGCACCTTCTGGAAGCTTCTGGAGGGTCCTCTCAAAATTATAAAAGGGAGCTTTGGGTCCTCATTTTGGCATCTGATGAATTTGCGAAGTTATGCTGCCGAATTGGCTTTGGGATTGCTTCAAGGAATGAATGCCTCCTAGCCTTGGCTCGACTTCTTGCTTGAAAGATAGCAACTAGTTGAGAGGTTTAGTTGTAGTTGGTTTCCTTTCATTGTAGTTGGTTCTTCTCACATTCCGTAGTTGAGTTATTGTATTTTCTGTCAATTTTAGAGTTGCTGGTTTGTATGGCTGTAGGTTGTTTTTACTCACAACTCAAGAAACATAAATAATATTGTTCTGGGTGCTGTTCCAATCTATTTTCCTATGTAGGGCGACCATATGTGCAAGTTTCCAAAATTTTATTTGAAGTCTATGAATTATCTAAAGTAAATCGCCCTTGCTTGCAGGCAATTTCACTTCGTAAGTGCTTTGGAAGTCGTGCAAAATAAATAAGGGTCTTTGTGAGAAGTTTTTGTGATCCATCTTCATTTTCATCATCATTAGAATGTTTTGCAACTGATTTCAAGTTAAATGAGTGAGTATTGAGAGAGGTATGAGCATTTAAGTGAGTTCTAGAGTTGCTGATTTCACCATTTTAACTGTAGATCTGTCATATCAGACTTAGTAAAATTATTAATAGGGCTGGGATTGTTTATCTTAGTCATATTAATCATTCTGGAGTAGCTCTACATTTCAGCAGTTTGATTATCACTATAATCCATCGTGCTTGCAGGAGATATATTATATTGTAAGGCTGTTAGTAGTACTAACCAGCCAATATTCACATTTGTAAGCTCTTTATTATATTTTCCACATTTCGTGGAAGAGACTGATCCTTGCTCAGTCTATTGTATTTACTTTTTAGTTGCTCCGTCATATGATAGCGCCTATTCATCTTGGATAGGAGTGCACATACTTGGCGTTGAGTTCCATTTCCAGTATTGTATTTCATGTAATTGCTCTGCCATATGGTAGCCTCATTTCCATACTGGAATTGGATAGCACATACTTGGTGTTGAGTTGCTTTCAGCATATTAGATGATAGGGATCCTCTGACCACATGCTCATCGTTCGCCAACACATTTCTTGGTTAGAGTTCTTGTATCAGCATTTCCATTAAGATCCTTTGACCATATGCTCGCCATCACTTGGCGCCATTCTTGGTTAGAGTTACTTTCAGTTGTAGTTCTGATTAATGTACTGACGATCCTCTTGCCATATGACAGCCTCTCTCTTGTTGAGATTGAGTGCGCATTCTTGGCAAAGAGTTATATCGTAACTGCTGGTTTGATTTATCTAACCCTAACGGGTGTGTTGCATTTCTGATTGTAATTTGAAAATTGAAAAAATTTGGCTTGGAATATTTCAGGTTGGATGCAATTAATGGGAGATATAAGGTTTTAGGTCAGGATCGGATATGGGAAGTGGATGGAGTGGAGAAGGTATGAAAGTTAGGTCAACTTCCAAACGAAACGAAATGAATGAACACTGGAAGACCTTTACATGAATTCATTGCATATGTGGACACAAGATTTGGATATTTGGGGGAGGTCTAGGATTCTAATTTGACTCCATGAGATGGAAAAAACTAGGAGCAAGGAGAAATTTTGGTAGCAAGTGGGAGAATTGGACATTAGGGATGGAGTTATAGATATTTGGAGGTGGGAAAAATTTACAAGGAATAAATGGAATGCAGAAAAAAAATAGAGAAGTGGATGGGAGACAAATTTTTGGATCCACATTAAAAGTTCTTAATGATAAAGAGAACAAAGGATAAGGATTTATGCAAATTGGGAGTGGGGAAGTATTGGGAATGAGAAAAGGAGATGGAGGAATATCTTGATGGATGCTAAAATTCCACAAAGAGAGGAAATGGGAGGCTGCAAAAAAATGATGAAAAGTGGATAGGGGAATAGGAGGTAGAAGAAATGTCTTTATCCACATTGATATCGTACAAATGGGTGAGGTAAAGGGTAATTGAAGGAATGATGGGTAGAAAAGGTCATGCAAAACATTTATGCAAGATTGGACATAGAAAGTGGATAATGGATAGGCATAAAATATTCAATTCTACATCCAAAGTTTATAACACTATGAAAGCAATAGGAAATGACCAAAACACTCTCAAATTTAGGATTATGGGTGAGAACAATACTTAGTTGATTGTGAACAAGAGAGACCATTTGAATATTTCTCGAGTTTGTCTTAAATGATGGTCTAAAAAATCCCAAATGCATAAAAGGGGCTTAAACTCAAACAATTTTGGAAATTGTCAAACTGGGTGCCAAAATTGGCTCTAGTTGGAGACATGTGTCCCTTGTATGTACAACAAGAAACTAGCTAACTTCAAGATACAAACCCAAAGGAAAAGGAATCGTTGACATAGAAGAACAACAAAATAAGACAACATACAAACAAGGAAAATAAAGAAAACTATTTACATAGGCCCAAAGAGAGCCTCACCATCAAGATAAATATTGTTTCAGATGCTAATCATGAACTGATAGCTTCGTTGGTTCATAATCAAGACTCTTACGGTAGAAAGTTATTTTATCTTCAAACCTAGAGTTCTACATGAGGATAATGTCCCCAACCTAAAAATATCTTTGAACAACCTTCTTATCAAATGAATTCTTCATCTTTTTTTGATAAGGGTGTGGTTCGATGGTCAAGTCACTTGGTTGTAGTGATGGCCACCAAGGTTCAAACCCTCGCTGGGCCAAATTCCTCACAGACCTTGTGCTTTCATTGGGCCAATGTGCTCGCAGGTTTGATAGTTTCTTGTGGTTTCTTGTACCTAGTTCATAGCTCCGATCAAAAGCGTTTACCCCTAATAATATGGGTGCATTGCACCTTTTAAAAAAAAATGAATTCTTCATCTTTTGTTATCAAAACAAGTTTATTTCATGGGTAACCCTACTTGATCCTTCTAATTTGGTGAATTCATCCACTTTTAAGGAGATTGCATCACTTTCCTCTCCTTTAATTTGTTGGAGCAATTTGTATAGTGGAAATTTAAGACTAATTGGAATCTTGGCCTCAATTCCATAGACCAATTTAAAGTATTTTCCTAACAATAGCCTTCTTATAAGTTATCTTATCTACTCAAACAACAAATTTAGCTTATCATCCCATATCTTCTTGTTTGAATCTAGTGTCTTCTTGATAATTTTCATGATGCATTTGTTGCTAGATTCAACTTGCATATTTCCTTGTGGATATAAAGAGATGAATTTGTTAGAGTAATCCCACTTGAACAGATGTCAATAAAATTATGGGATCTAAAATACTTGAATTTTCAATAGTTATCCTTGTAGGCACACCAAACCTCATGACAATGTTATTTAGCAGGAATCCAATCACCACTTTGGATGTAACATTTCTAGTGGATATTGCCTCCATCCATTTTTTGAAGTAGTTGGTGGCCACCAATATACATTTGTATATGTTGCTTGATTTCTGAATGTTCTTCCCTATAAAATAGGTACCCCAATGTTGAAATGGAGCCTCAACTAATATAGACGTAAGAGAGTGCACCTACAAACTCCACCACATCCATGACTAATGTAGGAAACCAACATCCCAATCTCATAATCTTACGAGTAGTAGTCCTTGACATGAAATTTCCTTTGTGACATTCCTTAATGACTTTTATGGATTACTCTTCATCTAAACATTTAAGGAGTAAACCATTAAGATTTATCCACATAAATTTATTTTGGAGAAGCACATATCTTTGAGCTACCAAATTCAATGTCATTTTTATTGATCTCTCAATTCTACGGGTAGTCTAGTCTCTCTAAATAGAAAACTATGTTCCAAGGATAATTCATCAAAAGATAGGGAGGTGTTAAACCAAAATTTATGTGATGCATTATTGTTGCATCTAAATTTGTATCCAACATCAACTTGGAAAGACCTTGACCTATAACCATCTTGGTACTCTTTACCTTCATGTCATACTCCTAGATCTAATTGATCCATCTGCATGTTATGTTTGATGTCGCATGTTTAACAAAAATATATCTTACAACGTTTATGCCACATAGATAATGATTTTAGCTCTTATGAGATAGGATCTAAAAAAATTCAATACCTTGACAAGAGCATATGTGTGCCTCTCCATCATGGAGTAGTTCAATTCAACATTTCTCAATGATTTTCTAAAAAAAGAAATTGGTGGCTCATATTCAATGGAAATCTTTTGAAGTAGAATAACAAAAACAACAATATAAAAAGAAGCAAAGAAAAATAAATAAAAGAGATTTGAATAATCAATACTCTCATACCAGTGCCTTCTTGAGTGAATAGTTGATTTCCATGAAGGAATTTGTTGATTCCTTGTCCTACTTGGTTGATTGTCCTTTCTTGAGCACTTTTGAGATGATTTTTGTCTTTTTAGTGATGTGAGGGATAAATATCCTATCAAATTTGATCCACCCAAAGGCCGATTGTACTACCTTAATTATTTTGGAATGAGGGATGAGACCAATTGCTCTAACTCTTTTAGGATCGATCCTCGCCCTCTCCTCTGACACTATATGTCCAAGTAACTTTCCTTATTCCACACCAAATATATATGTTTTAGGATTCAAGGAGATCCCATACTCCAAGAATCTTTAAAAGAATCACATCAAGTGTTTGTAATGGTCATTTCTATCCTTGAACTAGGTGTAGAGGATGAGGGAATTTGCTACTCCCAAGTCTCTAGGACAAAAGAGCCTAAAGGGAATGAATTTCCCTCAACTACCTCAAGACTACCTCAACACTAAAAAGGTTAAAAAGGAAGGACAAACTAGGCTATGCTTTTTATGTTTTCTAATGGAAGATTTTGGGAAATGGGTGAGCAAACCATAGAGGTCTTAGACTGTGAACTAACTGGTTCTCAGACAAAGGACACTAGAATGTCAGATGGGTGACAGTGTGGTGTGGTGTCATTTGAGAGGTGCGTTGGAGTCTCGTACAAACAAAGAGTTGGGTTCACAAACCGAAAATAGGCGTGCTAACAACTCAAGAACTCTAATCTAATAGTTTAACAAATATGAAGAAATGAATGAAATAAAAGGAACCAACAAGAAGAATACTATAACTTAAAAAGATGAACTATCTAATAATGAAATGACAAGGGAAATGAAGAAGAAACCGAACTCACCGAAGGTCTAGCCTCCTGCAAGCTCCTCACAAATGTAACGAACCTACACACATAGCAATAGAAAAGTGTTGTGGTTGTGTTTTGGAGCTTGCCTAAGTCAAGCCCCCATTTTGGTGTTTCCACCTCCATAGATAGCCAATATGCAACAAGAGAAATAAAATGATAAAGAAAGTAAATAGACACAATTTATAGAATACAAAGACAATTTAGATATTGTTCTATAAACAATACAATGCAAGTAAATAAGTGTTACCCTCCCCTTTTCGTGCTTGCGGAAGTTGAGAGAGGAAGGATGAGAGCAAGACAACCATGTTGATAGTGTAGATCTTGAAAACCTACAATAGAAAGTGGAGTAGAAACAACAACAATGGTGTAGAGTGTGAAACAAGAGTGAAGCAAGTTGAGAGAGAGTGAAGAATGAACTAAAAGAATCTCAAGAGAATGAATGGAATTGCAAGAGATATGTTCAAAAGGTATTTTGAGCCAAATAGACATTTCCAGGCGGTCAAGATTCGAAGAGAGGTGTTACATTCATAGGGTGGTAGAAAATGTAATGTTTCCAATGTCTCTTGATGTGTGAATCTCATTAGGATGCTAGCATGGTGTGTAGACATTTGTGCATTGCATAGGTTTCCATGATAAAAAATCCTTCACCGACACAAAATTATAAAAGGAATATGCGAAAAGCAAGGCAAAGGTGGTGGGTTTTGCATTGTTGGGTTTATAAGGCTAACGTAGGGGTATATAATGGGAAATTGCAATAGGGTGCAATTTTACACCATTATATTTCCCTCCACTTTAGTAAGCATATGTGTATAAGCATGTGCAAGCTAAATTAGAAACACATTGAAGAGAATATACCAAAATGTAGAGGAATTAGTCCTTCAATCCAATAGACCTAATGTAGAACAAGCTTCACCAAGATGTGAGGAGGACACAAGTCTTCGGTCTTGCAAAACAAGATGCAATCTCACCAGAACCATGTTAGTTGCAAATAAAAAAGTTAGGTGAAAAGAAAAAAATGATAGACACCATTATAAGGCACAATAAGACACTCTAATCAAATTTGTGGTTGTTGCAAACTACGTTGCAAGACAGTTGCAAAAAAGACAAGTCTAGTCAGGTTTCCCCCAAGCTAGAAGCCAAGATATAAGACATCTAGACACCAAGAAACAAGATGTCAAATATCAGACACAAGCCACAAGCATGAGACACCAAGGAATCCTTTTGAAAAGAAGGCTTTCAAAAAGGGGTTCTTTCATCCAAGATCCTTTTCATAAGACATCAAGACACCGAGGAACCCTTTTGAAAGGACACTCCTTTTGAAAGACAAGATTTTCCAAAAGTGATTATGTCATCAATGGATCCTTTTGAAAGAAATTTTGTCAAGGAATCCTTTGGAAAGAATTCTCCTTTTTGAAAGGAAAGTTTTCAAATTCTTTTGTCAAGGGATCTTTTTGAAAGAAATTTTTACCAAGGAATTCTTGTTGAAAGAATATGCCATTTTGGAAAATGAGGTTTCCAACAAGGGATTCTTTGGTCAAGAAATTCATTGTAAAGAATTTTACACCAAGAAATCATTTTCAAAGAATTCTCCTTGTTGAAAATTAGACAAGTATGATAGCCCCCACCTTAGGATGATGTGTGTTATGCAAAGGAGCACATGTCATCCTAAGAAAAAGAGAAATACGAGAGACATTGTGGCATGAAACAAATGGGAAGATATATTCATGGTATGTTGTCACACGCGTGAGGGACAACACATAAGAACCACAACATCAAGAAGTAGACAATTAGAGATGAAGAAATCAAGAGACAAGGGGATCTAATAATTCAAGGTCAAGATTGTTCATAGATATAAATAGATAGCTAATATAGTATAAGTATGAACTATCATCAATTCCCAAATTTCTAAGAGTAACGAAGAGAACATGAAGAGAAATTAAAAATAAAAAGTGGGTTAACGTAGAAGAAGGCCTAAATGCCCCCAATGCTTTGCATCGACCCCGATATGGAAAAGAAAAAGTATGACACATAGAATAATGATGACATAAATAGAAGTGTACGATATATTTCCATGCCTGTATCCAAGTACCTACAAGGGTAGCAAGGGTCCTCAAGGTAGGATCACAAAACATTAAAAGACAATTACTATGGAACACAAATAAACAAAGCTAATTTATAGATGTAGAGGGAGGTACCAACCTAGTCCTCATCAACTAGCAGGTTGTACTTCTAATCTAGATCATTATAGGGGGAGGGAGGACAAACCTACAAAGGAGCAAGATAGGAAGGGAAGTACCCTATGACTCCCTTGCAACTGTTAATTTTTAGATCAGAAATGAAATAAGCAAAAATACAACACAGAACAATGAACACAGCAGATACCTTGGGAAAACCCTCCTACTCGAGGGAGAAAAACCCAGCAAATAATCTCTTCTTATCTATCAGAATAATAAGAATAGAAATCTGCTTACAAATTAGTCCCTTTAAATTTGGCCAAGACTTATACAAAAGGTGTATGTTGCTTCTCCTTAGCAAATAATAAGTCTTCTACAAATAATCAGATATGTTGCTAAAGAAGTGCGAACTACTACCAAGAATGAGAAATTGGAGTGAATGATTGTGATGATCAAATGACAAGTCTTCACCTTCCTTAAATACAAGTTAGGCAACCTATTCTCTAGGTCGGCCCCTAGAGAAATAGAAAAAATATCATTTAAGATATGAAGGTCAACCTGCCTTGTACAAGAATAAAATAAGGAGAAAATATCTCCCGAAGCTACCAAACACTAACACTCCCTCTTAGCTAGGGAGGTATTTTCTAGATATCCTCGTCATGGAATCTCTCAACATGACACCCACAATGGCTACACCCATTTGTGGAAAAGAGTTCATCACGGAGTCTCTCAACGTGACGTCGTCATGGAGTCTCTCAACATGACATCCACCATGGCTACTCCCATGTGTGGAAAAGAGTTCATCACAGAGTTTCTCAACATGACGTCCACCATGGCTACTCCCATGTGTGGAAAGTAGTTCATCACGGAGTCTCTCAATGTGATTTCATCATGGATTCTCTCAACATGACATCCCATCTCAGTCTCAGAGATGAACAAGGGCTTGCACCTCATATTTCTCTGTTTCAGAGAAATATACACTACAAGGGCTTTCACCTCATATTTCTCTGTCTCAGATAAATATACACTACAAGGGCTTTCACCTCATATTTCTCTGTCTCAAAGAAATAGACACTACAAGGGCTTTCACCTCATATTTCTCCATCTCATAGAAATATACACTACAAGGGCTTTCACCTCATATTTCTCTGTCTCAGAGAAATATACATTACAAGGGCTTTCACCTCATATTTCTCTGTCTCAGAGAAATATACATTACAACAAATCTTCATGATGATGTGACTCCCTCTGAAGCTCCAAGTACCCACATTGGCCTTCTGACCTCCTCGTCCAAGGTTGCCTCTGTTGGTTTTTCAGACTCCCTCTGAATATTATTTCCTCCTCTTTGAAGAAACTAATCACAAATTCTCCATCCAAGGCTGACCAAACCTTGTCCCCTCGAGTGAAGAATCATGAGAGTTATGCACCACCAGCTCAGTCTCAAGATTGCAAGCTATGTCTCCATGTTTGCTCATTTCTTCAGCCTGCATGACTTCTTCACAGCATGCATCAAGCTCTTCCTTCCTAATGCAATCTCTCATCGTCCTTTTTTCTCCTCAATCCATCCTGGAAGCATTTTAGAGAGAGTAATAATAGTTCATAAAATTAAAACAACCTCGATGCAAATGAAGCATGTAGACATCTAGCAAATATCATTAGATAGAATAATTAAATCAATGATGCATAATAGAACTTATCTTGTGAAATCATATTCTCCTTAAATGCTACACTTAAATCCTCTTCAGGTATGCTCTTATCTTTCCTTTAGATCTTCTCATATGTAGCATTAATTCTCCTTCAATTTGTTCAAAGATTCACTTTAGATTTGCATCTAAAGTCTGCTTTAGATCTGAATTGGATTACATCTTCAATCACTTCCTTCTCAGAAATGACTGCAACTAATATCATTTAATATATTCTCAACAAACCCCAAAATGTTAAAAAAAAAAGCCAGTAATTCATTGAATTCCTCTCAACCTGCAATGTTGCTTAAACAAGTCTAATTGGATTTCCCTGAACCTACTCTGATACCATGTTAGTTTTTAGATCAGAAATGAAATAAGCAGAAATACAACACATAGAACAATGAACATAGCAGATACCTTGGGAAAACCCTCCTACTCGAGGGAGAAAAATCTAAAAAATAATCTCTTCTTATATATCAGAATAATAAGAGCAAAAATCTGCTTACAAATTAGGCCCTTTAAATTTGGCCAAGACTTATCCAAAAAGTGTATGTTGCTTCTCCTTAGCAAATAATAAGTCTTCTACAAATAATTAGATCTATTGCTAAAGAAGTGTGAACTACTGCCAAGAATGAGAAATTGGAGTGAATGATTGTGATGATCAAATGACAAGTCTTCACCTTCCTTAAATACAAGTTAGGCAACCTCTTCTCTAGGCCGGCCCCTAGAGAAATAGAAAAAATATCATTTAAGATATGAAGGCCGACCTGCCTTGTACAAGAATAAACTAAGGAGAAAATATCTCTCGAAGCTACCAAACACTAACAGCAACAAGAGCCAAGGAAGAAGGCCCTTGAGGTCTTCTTCATTGAGTTCTTGTGAGGTAAAGGTCATCGATTTTTGCAAAATCGAAGATAAAGTCGAGATATCCTCCACCGAGTTGAACATGCACTTCTCAAGAGTGCCATGTGTCAATAGAGTGGGAGGAGGACAAGACATCCAAGAGTCACTAGAAACCTTATAAAAAAGGGAAATGACAAACTTTGAGGACATGGGGACTACCTCTATCATGAGGATGACACTAGCCAAAACAGAACCAGACTCCAGAGAATATGAACCTTCTTTACGACCATCACTCGAGGTGAGGTCATCCTCTAACTTGCGCTTCAATGGAGGATGTTGAATTCCCACAAAGGAAGCATAAGTGGAGGAAGAAACAATAGTAGCCACAAATGATACAACTTTTGTATGAGGCATGTCTAAGGGCTGCAAAAATAAAGGAATATTAGGAAGAAAAGCGGAGGCTTCGTCGAAAGAGCAATGAACACCTGCACCTTTTTGGGGTGAGGTTCATCGGGATCCACCCATGAAGGCAGAAGAAGCACAAAGGTGATGGGAACTGAAGCGAAAGATAGAGAAGAAAAAGAAGCAACCATAGAAGAAGCACAAACGAAAACAAGAACATACTCCCCTACACTCTATTGCAAAGTTGTGCGCTCCTTGTCCAGAGCCTTTCGTCAGTGCTTATGTTCACGCACAAGCCGATTACGTCGAGTATGGGAACTCAAAGGAATGACCTGAGAAGGGGCCAAGGGATCCTTCTACCACAGAAGGGACCTCCACAACTATTTTCGATGGAAGGTGAGATTCCTTAGGAAGAGTAGGAGGAGCAACAGACTCGGAAGTGGAAATAGAGCGAGGCATCTTGGTAGCAAGCGTCTTTCCAGGTCCCACCCAAGAAGGAGGTGAAAGAATAGGCAGAGGTCATAGAGGCCGAGACGTAGGAGGAAACCCACAAAAAGACTTCCCCTTCCCATACAGGGTGGTTTGGGGCACAATGGGAAGAACAGGAAGCTAAAGACCTAAGGCCTTGAATTCCACAACATAGGAACCTTTCCCTTTCCTATGGCAGGCACAAGAGTAGGAATGAATGACACCACCAAAGGTTGAGAAGCAAAAGCAATAGGTGCGGAAGAACTAGAAGGGGAAGGATCAAGGGAAAGAGTAGGCTTGTCCTTCCCCTTTGCAGGAGAGGAGGACGAAGCTTGCTACTGTGCACGCAAGCAAGCCTTCAAAGACACAACATAAGGTGATGGAGGAAAATCACCTTTTGGCACCGAGCCCCTAGTCTTATGCCTATAGTAAGCATGATACAAGAGATCCCCCTGGGAGGGAGGGGTCATATAGGGGTAGGAAAAAATTCATCCAAAGAAAAGGCCCCATGTGATACCAATGGCCTATACCCAATGTATTTAATAACATGCATTGTACCCTCGTGGGGGAATTTCAAATCTTTATGGACAACAGAGGTGACCGCATTCATGGAAGCTAGCCATAGAATGCCTAGCTTTTCCCTGAATAGGTCGAACTCGATAATCACTACAAATGAGACATCCAAAGCCTTGGGTCCTACAAGGACCGACAAAGAGATATTACCCATACGGGCAATAGAAAATCTTTCATGAGTGTGAACAGTGACCTGCGACTCATTGTTCTTCTCCTTATGAAGATTGTTAATGAACAAGGCCTCCTTCGTGATGGCATTCACTTAGATCGACAGATCAGCCATAACACCAGTTACCATTAATATGGGTGGGAACATATAATGGAGAAAGCTCCTTGCTTAAATGAAAATCATGTGAGGTGAAGGCTATTTAAGGAACAACATTCACATTCTCTGTAGGAGGCATATGAGTGAACGAGACCATGTTCACATACTCATATGGGACTAGATCGAAAGAAGTGGAAGATAGTGTAACCAAGTTACAAGAATGAGAATGAAATGGATTTGTGTATATCTATAGCTCACTATTAGGCTTAGCCATAGATTTGTTAGATTTTTGCTTCTTTCAATCGTCGATGTGATCCTGAATCTCATGACATGGGCAAATGCATCACTTGGTATCATGTCTATGTACCCAATTGAATTGAAAAAACTTTTATGCATCATACCACTATGGATATGGCTCAAAAAGAGGTCAAATTTCTAGTAATGTTATAATTTTATCCTTTAAAAAATTTTGCAAGATGCATACCCAATGAATGGTACACCCCTATTTATTTGTCACTAAGTGTCTATATGTTGGCTAGACTATCAAATTTTGCACCTTCATAAAGTAGATGAACTAGCATGTGAAGTATCTAATAATGTTGTTGTGATAACCCTTAATGTTATTGTGCAAATTTAGACATGGATGTGAATGAAACTAAAACACAATATGAAATGAAGCTTATCTTAAGTTGTTTTAAATGTGTTGGGTGATGGGAGGTTTTGAGTTAGGAACAGATATGGGAAGTGGATGGAGTAGAGAATTCATGTCAACTTCCACACTGGTTTGAAAGTCATGTCAACTTCCACACAAGAGGAAACAAATGGACAAAAACCTAGAAGACCTTTAAAAGAATTCATTGTGAATGTGGACACAAATCTAGACATTTGGGGGAAGACTAGAAGTCCAATGTAACTCCAAAGATGGTCGAAATGGGTGCTTGGAGACTTTATGGCAAAGGGTGGGACCAGTGGGCATTAGGGATGGAGGCCCAGATGTATGGAGATTGGAAAGAGTTCTACAAGAAATAATGAAGTGCAAGAAAAGCTTGCAAAAGTGGATGGAAACAATTGTCTAGATCCACATTAAAACTCCACAAGGATAAAGAGAATGAATGATTAAATATGTGCAGGGATTGGCAGTGGAGAAAGACCAAGAGTGAGGAAAGGAGATGGGGGAATGTCTTCATGGACCCCAAAAGTTCACAAAAAGAGAAAACATAAGATTGGAAAAAATTATACAAAAGTGGATAGGGGAACAAGAGGTGGAAGGAATGTTTAGATCCACATTAAGATTCCACAAATGGCATGAGGCAAATGAAAATAGAAGGAATGAGGGGCGCAAAAGGTCATACAAAATATTTGTGGGACTTGACATAGGAAGTGGATAATGGTCTAGCATAAAATATTTGATTTCACACCCAAAATCCACAACACTATGAAAGGAAAAAGAAATGAGCAAAACACTCATGAACTAAGGATTTTCTTTTCCTGTTACTTCTAACACATGATATGAACTTCAGGTATGGGGAAGAACAATATGTAGGTGATTTTGACCAAGAGATCATATTTGAAGAGTTCTCAAGTTAGTCATAAATAATGGGCTAAAACAAGGCCAAATACACAAAGGGGACCTAGACTCAAGCAATTTGGACACTTTCAAATTGGGTGCCAATAGAGGGAAAGAAAGCTCAAATTTAAAGCAAGAAAGAAAGAAGATAAACATGTTATCTCCTACTGAAAAAGGTGAGTTTGGGGAAGGAAAATGGAGAAATAAAGCAAATCCAAAGGACTTAAAACCCACCAAAAGATGATAGGATCACCTATGTTGAGGTATGGATCGCCTCTTACCAGTGTTGGTCAACTAGGTGACCCTACAACTTAACATGGGTTATCATAGCTCTATAGCTTAAGGAAAGCATCAAAAACTTTTAGATGATGAAAAAGTATAGTAGGCTAAAAGGATGAAAAAATAAGAAAAAAATACTTGAAGGGTATGAGAATTTTAGGAGGCTTCCATTAAAGTGAAAAAGATTGTGAGAAGAAATGAGCATGACATGAAAGTCAAGCACTAGACCACCAAAATATCATTAGATGTACATTTTGACCCATCTGATTCGGGTACTTACAAGTTGGTGCAAGCTTTTAAAAAAATTAACATAAAAGATATTTGATTGTTACTACCATGAATACATGATCAAACCTTGCACAATTCCCCAACATAATTAATACAAGCCTTTAAAATAATTATCATATACAATATCTTAATTATTAATAACTATATATATATATATATATATATATATATATATATATATATAATATTTAAAATTTAATCAAAAATAAAATAATACATACAATAATTTTATTACCCCTCAAATTCCCAAAAGATTTGTTGTATTGTATAGATCTGAAGATTTAGAAATTCCTATCAATAACTAGATACATTTGAAGAACATAACAATTGTCAATATTTCTACAAAATTATCCCCCTCTACATTCAATTTTATGCACTTTTATAGCCTACCCCCCACCCCACCTTTGAATATGTGATTGTCAATTAGTTGAGAATTATCGTTGCCCAATTGATACATATTCAGAATAATAGAATAGATTAGGTTTTGCTTTTTGTTTTATCCATTTAGGAAGCTTTGATTCAGTTATGGTGTCTCCAAGATCAACATATAGGATTTTTTCTTTGATCACATAGGAAAGTCTACTGCCTCAAAAGAGATTCCCACTAAACTCGGGATCCGAGCACACAATTTGGGATAAGCAATAACTAGAGCCGATAGGGGAGAGGGGTCAGTAGTCGTGCAAGCTAACTTTGTTAGCATGTAGTGATTGCTTGGAATATCATAGTACCTTTTGGTTTTTGAAATGTAGATTGCCCTCTTATCTATCTATAACTAAGGTTTGGAGGTGTGACTCATCATGCAATTTGCCACATTAGCACATCTATTGAAAAGTGTCCAAATTTTGAATTTTTAAAGATTCGACTAAAACTTAATCATAGTACCCCTAGTAGTTGAACAAAAAAATATCATTTGTTGCTTGTAGAATATCATATTTTTATTTAAAATAAAACTTGTATCCAACTTAAATGGACCAAATACCTATTGGTAACCATATTTTTTTGTTATCTCTAGCTTTTATATTTAACACAAATGGACCAATAGTTGAACACAAAAAACTATTTGTTGTTATAAAAACAACACAATTATTTAAATTACAACTTATATCAAACAAAAATGGACCAATAGTTGAACACTAAAACTTCTTGAAAATCCTTCACATTTAATGGGAAAATACGCGGTATTTATTGTGCTCACCTTTTATATTTCTAATAGGACAAACTATTAATATGAAATACTTCAATGCTTGTACATTGCTACCCCAATAGTTGTACACATAAGAACAATATTGTTTCACTATGATAACAATACTTGTTTAAATAAGTGTCTTATTTTATTAAATGAGCATTTTATTTTATAAATGACACACTTATAGTGGATAGTTATGATATTTTATTTTAGACAAAAAAATATTTATTTCACTTCTTTGTGAATGTATTGATGCTTTTGTAATATAACATTCATAGGTAATCATGTGTTCAAGTATGGGTCCATTTTGACCAACATTTAGTTATTTTTCTATTTACATGTGAACTATTTACAATATATAGTGCAAATATGTGGTAAGACCGAGTATTATAAGCACAAGTGTTATACCAACAATTGGACCCTGCACAACTATTGGCCCCTCTCCTAGATGATTCACCATCAACACCTCATTCTTTGCTCTGTTTTATCAACCAAATTTAAGGTGTTCATGAATTGAGGACTAAATTGATTTAAAATGAGGATAAGAAACCTACACCCATATAAAATCTCCAAACAAAATAAAATAAGATAAACCTGACTTTACTAATGCATGAAACTTATTTAACTTGAGGCCACACACGTGTTAAACCAACAAGAAAATTTGGGGTATTCAAAGGAAACCAATACATACTAATTAGGAAAACGGACATGCTAAAAGGCAACAACTAGAGAACTTCAAAAAAAGACAAGCTAAAAAATAAAATAGAAGCCTCGAGTCTGAGTCAAGGTTGGGCATGTGATACCAACATCCACATCCACCCACACCCATTCCTATAAACATAAAATATTATTTTAGCATCATATTTCTTTAGTGGAAATTTGGGCATTTGCACACGTGCATAAATTCATCAATATAAGTACTTTTTAGTCTAATATTTCTTTAGAGGAATATTTGTAAAAAAAATAGGTTAATTAATACATGATTAAGTACAAATTAATTTAACGATACAATGTGGAGTGTAAATGAAGGAGAATGGAATGGATCAAATTAGACAATGCCAAATAGTAAGCATGATCACATCATAAATAACCATTAATGAGGAGAGAGAATACTTAGCTCTATAATAGAAGATTGAGTGGCAATTATAATAAAATTACTTACACAAGAGAATAATATAATAGAAGATATGTTGTAAATACTTGATAATAATAGACCATTTAGAGAATATTAGACCACTTAGAGGGGAAAACCTCCAAAACTCTTCAATAAAAATAAAATTTGCAATATGATGATAATAAACTAACCACTACCTCCATATACCATATGTATGTCATGGAAATTGTAGGAGTTAATGGTGACTCCTCAACACCCTCAAGAATAGTTGCTAAACCAAAATATCTTCCACGAGAGAGAAAATGGCAAGAATACTTGCTTCAACAATGCAATATTAAATATAATTGAATATACAAATGTACATGAAATGTCTTGCTTACAAAGGCAAGGTGAGAAATAGGATTAGAAAAGATCATTAGAAGTGTCTTAATTCTATCACATGAGACAACTTATAACTACCTAAGATAAGATAAAATCTAGATATGACAACTAAGACTTCTAGAAGGAATCTTATAATCTCAAGTAAATATATGTGAACATGTCCTCTAAGTCCTTAGTGAGTGAATTAACTAGGTACAAGACATTTATTCACACCAACACTCCCCTTTAAGTGCAACTTAGGGAGAAGATTATTATGCAAACTATGCAAAGAGACTATGAAGATTATGGGTCTAACTACAAGGCCATGTTAGGTACCCATGTACATATGCAAATGCAATAAATGCAGTCTCTCACAAACAAAGAAAAGGAGAAATCCCAATAGGACAAAACTCCTCTCCAAAAGAGAGAAAAGAAAACAAAGAAAGATGAAGGATGAAGGGCTCAATGATACCCCCCCAAGGACTACATCCATCATGTATATACAATCAATGACCCCTCTCCCCCCCTCTCATAAGAGGGAAACATAGACAACATATCCCCCCCACAATGAAGAAGCTTCAATGCTGATGAAGAATGCCTAAAAACAAAAGATGACCCAATGTCTGCAAGCAACATCTTCCCTTACGAAGACACAAATCCATAGGCCGATGAAGAAGCCACTCTATGTTCAATTGAAATGAGGTAGGATGAAGTCTCAACATGTATGCTTTTGAAAACTAATTAGGAGTCTCCAAGCTTGAATAAGCTGCAACATAATCATGGTCAAATTCAACCAAGAAACATGACATATCAAGTGAATGTGGAAACTCATGAATATCAATCTCCAAAAACAAAGAAGATGGAATAACGATTGTGTTAAAACTATCATCAAAGAGGAGAGAAACCCCCTCAAGTGTGTCCTCCAAATCTTTAGTATGAGACTCCACAAACAAGTTAGAAATACATGTCAAATATTCATCCCACAAAGCAAGCTCTAAAAAGCTATTATCATCCTGTTGAATAGAAGCACTGCTAGTTGAACAAGCAGGAGGTGGAGGAGTAGGAAGCTCAGAACTAATCTTTAAAATACCAAGGTTTAGATTACCAAACTTCTCCTCACAAACATGATTCACACTTGATGAATGAGTGTGATATGTAGTCAAAGGAACATTATCATCAATTAAAGCAAAAAGAGAAAAGGAATACAAATGAGATGAATGATCAACCACTCCAATAGCAATGATATCTCTAGTCTCCAAGTCCCTTATGTACACTATCAGGAGTGAACTCAATTGTTTTACCTTGACCACCATGGGTAATTTGATAAACATAAAGGAGATTAGTGGGCAAAGAAGGAACACAAAGTACGTGATTAAAAGTGCCCTCTCCCGTGTCAATAGAACCCTTCCCACTTACCTTTATATATGTGTTGTTACCCATCAAAATACGAGGTGAATTACAAGGCTCAAAAGAAGAGAGCATTCCCATAGACGATGACATATGATGAGATGCCCTTGAATCAAGAAGCCATCTATTAGATTCAAGACTTATAGAAGCCAAGAGAGCTTGTCCTTTCGTTTTGTTCAAACCAGTTGTAGATCTTGTATTCCCTTACTGTGATGAAGTTGCTACTGATTGAGATGTTGAAGAAGAAGAAGACACTAATGAGGGTAGTTATATGTTTTTCTTTTGAAGGTGTGTGAGTTCATCAATCTTCTTTTCATAGCATCTATGCTCATCATGTCCTAACCTTTTACAATAGGTACATTTGAACTTCTTTTTAGATGATTCCTCTTTAGAAGATGGAGTGGACTCACGAGTGTTATGTGAAGGTGAATCTTTACCTTGCTCATTAGACTTGGGGTCCTTATTCTACTTCTTACCTTTGCCACCTAAAGCCTTTGGATCCTTTGCAAGAAGAGCATGAGATTTGGAAGACTTCAATGTGCCCATGTGTGCCAACTTTGTTTGTTCCCTTGTGAGTTGACCTGCAAATTCATCAAGAGAAGGCATTTTGTATGCATTGCTAAGGGCATCCATTGTAGCATAGAATGTGGAAACAAACACTGAATGATCAAGACCAGGCTTAGCAAGAATAGAAAGAATCAATTGTTCATCTTCTTTTGTGACCCCACAATTAGATAAATGCAATCTAAGAGAATTGAGCTTAAAGAAGTCTTGGATATTGTCAGAATCTGAAGGATTTAGACTCATTAGTTCATTCTCCAACATAAATTTCCTCATTTTATTTGGCTTACCAAAGAGACCCTCTAAAGTAGTCCAAATTTCATTAGGATGTGTACAAGATGCAACATGATATCTAAGATTTGGAGAAATGAACAAAAGAAGAGTACCAAGTGCTTCATCCCTTCTATCAAACCACTTTCTTTGTTTTTTGTAGCTCACACGAGTTCTGGATCTTGGCCAAATGTGATTCTTTGCAACTTCAATTTTAACAATAAAAATGTCATTTGTGATCTCCATTCATGATAGTTATATGGAGTTGGAAGACAACTTTTGGAAAATCCATGACAAAATCAAAAATTACAATAGAGTAGCAACAAATTTCCCTTCACAATACAAGCAATTAACCCATTTGTCCCAAACAAATTAACATTTTTTTTTTGCAAATTTACAACAATGTATCCAAAAGTACCAAATCGGCTTTAAATTGAAATTCTAAAATTCTGGAAACAAATATGCAAAAAGTGCATGTATAGAACTATAGTGCTCCTGAATACCTTCTTGATGCAACAAGAATTGGGAAAAATAGAGTTCAAAGAAAAAACTAATGAGCTCGAAGGTTGAAAAGAAAGATCTAACTTCAACCCTAAAAAATGGCACAGAACAATTTTTTTGCAAAACACTTGCACCATTGAAAAATTTAGAGAATCTGCTTTCCAACGATATTTTGTTTCAAAAAATTGGCCTCTTGGATCAAAATTTATTACAATTTGAAAAAACAACTTATTTTAGGGCTTTGGGGGCAAAATCGGGCACCTTGAAAGCTAAATTGGCGCAAATATTTGCCCCATATCGATTGGCTC
This sequence comes from Sequoia sempervirens, assembly GCA_007258455.2. NCBI lineage: Eukaryota > Viridiplantae > Streptophyta > Pinopsida > Cupressales > Cupressaceae > Sequoia > Sequoia sempervirens. The sequence goes on from VDFB02028765.1 coordinate 31,974, forward strand.
TTGATCATTCATACAACCTAGGGCGCAGAAAATTCAAAAATAAAATTGTTGCCTAAGCGACAACAGGGCGGCGCCCTAGCTGTGGTCAAGGCGGTGTGATCCCCACACTACCGATTGGGCTTAGCCCCGATGGTGGTCACGGGACCATGGGGGATTACCAATCGCGACTAGGAGCCCAACAAGAAAATCAAACGGATTATTAAATTAATTTTTTAGTATTAAAAAAAAATCTACTGGGTATGACAGCTACAGGTCATCATTCATGAGGCTAATGTATGCAAAAAAAAAAAAAAAAATCCACCACAAATATTTTTAAAACCCCACAATAATGAATTTGCCTAAAACTTTAAATATTTTAGCCTAGAAACTTTATAAAAGCCTTTAGAATATTTTTTAATAAATTTTTTCTGTGAAAAATAATAAAATATCATACCACCTGCGAGGTCGTACACTTGCCTAGCAAAAAAAAATTGCCTCAAAAATACCTAAACCCAAAGTCGAATTTTACATCAAAATTTGTCTCTCGAACCTTATGATCACAATGGTGAAGTCAATTTGGGCTCAAAGTGCCCCGAAATTTCAGCTATCTCTAGATCTTGCAACTAAAACACTCAAATTGAAACCTTCATATATTAGGCAAAACATAACCAAATTTGACGAAACAAAAGACAAACTAGACTTTCTTTGACGCCTTGGATTCAACCATGAGGTCCTTGAAACCCCAAAATGGACCCAACGCAGGTTTGGGAAGGGATTTACAACAATAGAGCTCTAATACCATGTAGGAGTTAATGGTGACTCCTCAACATCCCTAGGAACAATTGCTAGACCAAAATATCTTCCACAAGAGAGAAAATGGCAAGAATATTTGCTTCAACAATGCAATATTGAATATGGTTGAATATACAAATGTACATGAGATGCTTTGCTTATATAGGCAAGGTGAGAAATGGGATTAGACAAGATCATGGCAAGAGTCTTAATCCTATCACACGAGACAACTAACTTATAACTACCTAGAATAAGATAGTCTAGATATGACAACTAAGACTTCTAGAATGGATCTTATAATCCTAAGTAAACTTAACATGTGAATATGTCCCCCAAGTCCCTAGTGAGTGAATTAACTAGGTACAAGACATTTATTCACACCAACAGAAACCACCCAGATAAACCTAACTGTGTTAGATATAGAAATTACTATATAACTTAATTAAAGATTATGCTAGCCTCAAGCTGATTACACATCCCCATGAATGTTGTGGACTCAGCACAAAGCATGCCCCTCCCCTTCAAACCAAGATTGTCCTCAATGTTAATGATTCTTGGATGTTTATGCGAGAAGTTTTTTTCCAGTGTTGCATCTTCATTAGACAAATTCTTCCACTCGATCAAATACTCTATAATCATCATCATTCATAGCATCTTAATGTGTGTATGAATGATTCCCTCAAAGTTACAAAATTATTCTATCCTCGTCAAGTTCTGGTATTGAAATTATTTGTCCAATGACCATCGCACAGTAAATATGGAAGACCATATTATTTTTGTTAAGTAACTCTAATTTGTATGCTACATTGTCAATCTTCTATAAAACTTGATAAGGGCCATAATACTTGGGAAAAAGGTTATCATTCTTATATTATTATAGTGACATCTACTTGTATGATTGTAATTGCACAAAGATCTAATATACAACTTCAAAATTTCTCACAAACAATGCTAATCAACTTGTTACATCATTCTATTTTTTGTCATTGCTAAGTTCTCCCTAAGACTAGATAGTAACTCTTGATAATGTTACATGTGTTATATTACTCTAACCATTGGGTTTACCCTTAGAAAAGAGGTGATGGGAGGCAAATTGCATCTATGTAGTGCCAAAAATAGACATTGTGAACAAAGTGTAGGAAGAAGTCTTATATCACAATTCTACTTGTGGCAAAAAATGTACCCATCTTTCTTGTTTACCTAAAGCAAAACAACAAAGACAACACTACAAGCACTTGTTAACCACCTTGATTTGTCCATTTGATTGGGGATATGATGAGCTATTTGTGAGTTCAGTGCCCAAACATGAGAATAAATCAATTTGAAATTCGCTTGCAAATATAGGATCACAATCACTTGCTACATTTTTGGGGGTTCCTATAACTTTTGAATGGTGTCCATAAAAAATGCGGCAATGGTACTTACTAAAAATGGGTGCGACAAAGCACAAAAATGTGCATATTTGGTGAATATATCCACTACAATCACAATGACATTTTTTCCTCAAGAAAATCATTTTATGAAATCCATTGACACCTCCTCCCACCTCTGGTTTGGAATAGATAAAGGTTGTAGAAGAATTGGAGTCTTAACTATCTTCCCCTTGCTTTATTGGCATATCATGCATTTTGCCACAATTTTTTGGGCATCCCCTTTGATTTCTTTCCAAAAGAAATCCTACTTGACTTTATGATACACCTTTAAGAAGCCTAAATGCCCACCTACTAGAAAAGTATGGATCTTTACTAGAATCTTAAGCTTAGCAGTTGAATTCTTACATAGGTACATGTCCTTGCATCATAAAGCCTTCCCTTTCAACACATTTTTTTTCTAGCACGCTTGAATCTTGTTGGAGTTTCTAAATGAGATTTCATGCATCTATGTCCTCGCATTCTTCTTGTGCCTCATCCACCCAATCTACATGCAATATGGAAATGGAACACAATAGTGATTTTACAAATTCATAACTTTATAAAAAGCATCAACCACAACATTTTCCTTTCCTTTCTTGTATACGATAGACATATTCAACATCTTCATGGTCCATTTTTGTTGTCTCCATATGACAATTATTGTTCCAACAAGTATTTGAGGTTGTCATGATCTATCTTTACCTTAAAGTGTCTCCCTAATAGATACAATTTACATTGTTTGACTACACGAAGGATAGCCATCATTTCCTTCTCATAAACTAGCTCCAACAAATTATTACATTTGAGTTGATGACTCAAACCCAAGGCATCTTCCCTCTTGCA
>VDFB02028766.1:0-109256 GCA_007258455.2 Sequoia sempervirens
TGAAAAAGTGTCATTTAGCTTGACATGCAAAGGCTTTTCCAAAAAAACAACTAGGGGCAGCAGGGGCTACAGGGGACAATTTTTTTGAAAAAATCTGAGATATGGGTTTTGTGCAGAAGATGATTTTAAGACAACCCACAACATCAGATTTGAAATATATCAAATTTTACTCCACCATGGAAAGGAATTTTAGTTGAGAAAATCAAAGCTTCGAGAATTGAAGCTCTAGAGCAAATTTTCCTGAAAAATTTTAACACATGGGTTTTGTAGAGGAAGCTGTGCACAACCAACTTAGATGATCGGATTTGTAAAAAAACATCAAATATTGGACAAGCAAAGAAAACCTAAGATGAGAATAGAAGAATTTAAGATAGAAGATAAAAGTTTCAAGTTTTAACTTCTTGCCAAAATCACCATCATGTCTTGAAGTTTGTGAACTTGTACTTGCAAGGGAAACTGTAAAATGATATCTTTGATGCCTTTGAATACTGATTGTTGAAGAATTCGCTCATCCAAATGAGAAAATTCACTTTTATCTTCAACTGTGTAAGAGAAAATATGGACACCATCTTGAACAAATAGACAAATTCGTAGCTCAAAGGCACCAAGTGCAAGAATAAAACCCCAATTTCAAAAGAAATCTTTCGATTGGAGCCCACTTAGTTCAACTGTCACTAACTCGAAGTCCCGAAAGAATAAAAATATTAAAACATTCAGTTCACCCTTACATGCGAATTTGCAATTTAACATTAAAAAAGGTGCCACTATTAGAATATTGAGCAAAATCGCCTTTTTAAAGTTGGCATGCAAAAGACTGAAATTCAATATTATTTTAATGAGTTAACTGAAATCTCTGCATTCGGGTGTGCTCAGAAAAATTCATTGATTATGAAAAGTCCAAATTTGACTCTCTAGGCGTCCATCTACAAAAGTTATGAGATTTTTTGCTAACTTCCTATTTTATAGCTCACTGAAAAGTTACAATTGTCGTTGTTGAGCTCTGATTTCTAAGAGCCTGATTGATGTTGTGACTGAGCTGAGATATCCACTGCAAATCCTGTAGAGCAAAGATGAAATGTTTGTTGGGAGTTGCAATTGCTAAAAACAACATTTGACACCTCAAAAAATTAGTCACCTTTGATTAAATTGATGCAAGGTCTCCAGACTTAGTTATTTCTTTGGTGTGCTATCACGCTTCGAACTATCGCTGCCAGTGGACGATAAACCCTGCTAACTAGATGATAGGTTCATTGCATGACTGGAAGAATTTTGCAACGAATGACTATATGTAAGGCACCTAAAAGCTCCATTAGGAACCCAAAAGCAAGGGCACCCCTAGCTTTTGAAGGCACAATCACTAATTTAACAAAATTGTAACTTTCATCCAGATGCCATACTTTGACCCTTGACATCGGGAGCTGGAGTGCTCTAATTCGCACATCGACAATCTCTTTGCGTAGCTAGAAGCATTGGGAAGAAATGTCTCTAAAGGCGACAAAGCGAGGAAACTACTTCTAAGACCTCAAAAAGAAGGGCACCTTTTCCAAGGGTGTGTGTAATTCCCACACTTAGCCATTTTACTGGTTATCTGCATTCTCTAGTGACCTCCATTGACCCTTCATGTACGGGCGTTTAAAAAAATCCTGAGGGCTGATGGCTGAATTTATTGGATAGCTAGGAGGATTTCACACAAGTCCCGTGAAGATTGTGACTGCTAAAAACCCCATCTGACATGCCTAAAGGCTAGGTGCCCTTGGCCTATAGAGGTATAGGTTTGTATTTTTACTTTATCCACCCTCTATTTTACGTGCTTAGTAGAACCACTGTCACGACCACTCAACATGTTTGATGACCTTGCGAACCGATGCATCACGGAGCTGGGCTGAATCAGAAAAATTCCCCCGAAAACAAAATTTGCAAATTCATTCATTTGAGGGGTTTAATTCAAGGGCGTCCTTGGGCTACAGGGGCGTAGATTCTATAATTTTGACAACCTATGTGATGAGAAACCTCCTCGTACCTTCAACTTCTGCCTCCAATTTCCAGAGTTCTACAACTCAGATGATCTCGCTTGATAGCTTGCTGGAAAGGTAATTGAATTCTGAAGAGACTGAATACATTTGCAACCAAAAAGCACTAAATCTGAGCCTCCAAAATGAAGGGCACCCTTGAGCTACAAGGGCGCATATTTGCTCTGAGGTTAATGATTTTCTCCATTTTGTGCACTGTGAACCTCACTATCGGTTGTTGGGTCAACCACGTAGAAGCATTACTACTATTGACGCATGTATGTGACTGTATCACATCACTTTCACATGTACATACCTTGTAATGTTGATTTGCATGTTGATTGCACAAACATCTCCCACGTTACAAAGTGAAGCGTTTCCAGACTAAGAATATTTTTTGCACTTTTCGTTGTTTGAAAATACCTTCCATCGTGAAGCATCTTTCATCATAGAAAATTATTCTTTGAGTTTCAGGCTCATATTTTGACACTTGGTACTGGCCAACTGCCATTGACGAACTCAGAGATGCCAACTTTTCTCTTGAAAAAGTGAAAACTACCCACCAGCCTTAAACTGACTTTTAATTGAAATTGACTTCACCATTGTGATCATGATTTGAAATAAGCTAATCAAAATTAATTTCAACCAATTCTAACAAGTTTCTATTTTTAGGGTTTCAAGACCTGAAATAGGAGTTAAAAACCCTAATTTTCATTTTTTTTCCAAATTTCAACAATATCTTCTCAACATCACACTGATTCAAAATATATACTTGATTTGCCCGAAAATTGTGCTTTGACATCATTTTAGGAAGGTTTAGACTCTTTTAAGCAAAATGCCTTAATGAAGCAAAAAATTTGGTTTTGGGTAAAACATTTATCAAGCCAAGAGAGAGCCACAAACTGTTGGTAATGCTCTCTTGCTTTCTTGTCTATTTGCTAGCATACTTATTGTGTCTATATTTCATGATATGGGTTCTCCTTCATATTGAGGTTTGATTTTATGACTTAGTTGTCTATTTTGTGATACAAGTCCTCCTCCATCATGAGGTTTTCTTTTATCACTCATTGTGTCTATAATTTTGTGTCTTTATATTCTCAATTTATTTGGTTGTTCGTAGAGATGGGAACACAGAAATGGGGTTTGACTGAGGCAAGCCCCAAAATAGCCACAAATTTTTTCCTTGTTCTCCTTGTGTGTAGGTTGCTTTCATGTAACTTTGCAGGAGGCTTCGAAGTGTAGGACCCCTTGTGAGTTAACATCTTGCCTTCTTTTTCATTCATTCTCATTCATGATTTTTGTCAAGTTATTAGATTAAATAGATTTCAGATTTTGAATAGTTAGTATATTCTTTGAGTCTTGTGCAAAGGGTCTAGTTCTCTATCCGTACGAGATGCCCACATGTCCTTAAGATGACAGTGCACCGTGTTGTCATCCTAATTTCGTGTAGACATCCTTTGGCTGAGAGCTTATCCTCTTGTCTCATAAATCTATGTAATCTGCTCTTTCGGTTCCTAAAGTCCTTTATTTGTGATCATTCCAGAAACTATGTTTTAAGTATGTTTTGCAATCTCTTTCATCTTGAGCCTCTCTCACTTGGGTTTGCATCATTGAGGTGACCAATGGAAATTTTCTCCCTTTAGACCCTGTTTGTCTTGGGACTTGGGAGTAGTGAATCCCTTCCATATTTTGGTGAACCTAACGTGAATATGAATCATGTCAATTTTCTACAATGTTTTGATGCTTATTATAATGCTTTTTCTAAGGGATATTTTGATCTGCTAGATGATGCCTTGGATGACTTCTTAGTGGCATCTTCTTCTATCTGTAGATCTCCCAAAAACATTTCTTCATCACAATCATCTACTTCCTCTTCACAAGTCAGAGATTCTGTGAATGTAGTGATTGTCTCCATGGCCCCTCAAAGGCCTAAGGGACCCATCATTTACGTGACTTTGATTAGCCCTTCTCCTAAGAGGATTCATTGTATTGGTGGGGTTCCAATCACTAATGACTCATCATACCTTTACACTAGATTATTAAAAGCCATGGATTCTTCCTATAATGTTGTAGGACATACATGCAACACTAGAAGAAATTAGCAGAACTTGAATCAAGCCACTTATGTTCCTATTTCTCTACCACCTTCTCAACCAAGTCTTACTCCAACACCTACACCTACAACTAAAGCACCTAGTGATTATGATCTTGTCGAGCAACTCTTGCCAAGATCCCACTGTGGGATTTGCTTCAGAATGATCCAGTTTATCAAGGTATGCTCCAGGAGGCTTTGCAAAAGATCCTCTTGCCTTATTTTGCTAGGTTGATGAATGTTAATGAATTGATGGCTCATATTCGTGTAGATTCATTGAATATTACATTCTATCTTCAAGAACTCCCATCCTCAAAAGTACAAAAATAAGCAGATCCTCTAATGATTATAGTTAACATTAATAACATCAATATTAGGTGTGCTCTGATTGACACCGGTTCGGATCTCAATGTATGCAACATTGATCTACTACCTAAGATTAAAATTGATTATTCTTCTTTAACTAATTCTTCTTTGTATATTCATGGATTTGATAATGCTGGTTGTCAAGCCCTAGGAACGATAATCTTGCATTTGAGGTTGGGACCCATTACCTTACCCACTTTGGTTTATGTTATGTCTGGTCCTTTACCTTATAATATTCTCTTGGGAAGACCCTGAATTCATGCTTTGGGAGTTGTAACTTCCACCTTGCATCATTGTATATTTTTTTTTGCTAATAACAAAGTGATTACAATCAAGGCTGACCCTGATGCTATACACCTTTGTGAGATGGAAGTTGGTGGTCGGGACTCAGTTGTTTACACTCTTAAAAATTATATTACATCATTATCTTCTAATGCGTTGACATGATCTTCAGTCGTGCCTATTTTAAAGGTATCCCCTGAGGTGGATGTCCCTAAAGAAGATCTACTTGAAGTAAAGAATCCTAAGTTTATCCCTTCTTCATCTTCTTCTAGATTGAAGACATGTCTTCATGATGATTTGGGATCCTTGGAATTTTTTGAGTTCTTCATTGGAGAATACAAAGTTGCCCCTATCCACCTTGACCTTCCAACAATTTCATATACTTCTATCAAGAAAACTAATTGTCCTCTCACAAGGAAAAACGATAAGGATCCCATCAAGGAAAATGATTGTACCCCTATTGAGGAAGATAATCATGCTTTTGTTAAGGAGGCTAATGTTTGTAGTTCCGTCAAGAAGGATGATTGTGATCCCAGAGTATGATACTCATTGGTGGAGTGATGCTCTCTATGTTGATCCACCTCCTTCTTAGGAGTTGCAAACACATTATGACCTTGGCTATAAACTAGTTTCTAAGTATGGTTATGGATGTAAGTTGTGGGCGTAAAAAAAAAGGCATTCAAGTCTCTATAGAATGTATATCTTGTAACCATAACTTGGGGCTTGGTTGATGTCTTGAATAGTCTTGGCAAAAACCATGGTGGAGTGTCAACATGATTTTCATCGAACCTCTTAGTCTAGTTCATTATGAGTTGATTGGGAGTAAAGTAGGCTCTAATGAAGTTCCTCTAGATGTCTTATCTTTGGAGGAAGCACTAGGAGAATTATTATGTTTGTACTCTCATTTTCCTTCTTATCATCATAAGTGATGATTCCTGTATTGCATGCATAAACAAGCATACTTTGGAGAATCCATTTTGAGCATGGATGAGGAGGCTCCTGTATCTAATATAGATGATGATTTTCATATTTCCCATCTTGAAGATCGTAGTTCTCTCCTTAAAGGGGATACTACTGATGTTTTCATGGATCCTAAATATTTTAAAAGGTGATTAAAATTAGAAAGTGCCTTATGTAGAAGAGTCTAAGCAACATTTTGATCTTTTATATTCTCATCCTGATATCTTCGACTAGTCATATGAGGACATGCCTGGTATTGATGAGTCTGTAGTGGTTCACAATATCATTTTATGTCCCAATGCTAAGCTTGTCAAATAGCAGTTCTAAAAGATGAATCCCAAGGTCACATTGTTAGTTAAGACTTAGATAGAGAAGCTTCTAAAAGCAGGCTTTATCTGATCCGTAAAGCAGAAGGGATCTATGACAAACGTTGCTAAGTGATTATGAACAAAGGCATAAAGACATCAACAATGAAGTAGCAGGAACATTAATCAGAGAGAATTCAAAACGTAGAACCAAGAGAGAGATAAGAAGACACCAATTTGATTATGGAGTTTGCCACAAACGTGACTACCTCTCCGGGCCGAGCTCAATCGAGTGACCAATCTATTGAAATGTTCTGAAATGAGAGTACAATCTCCATTGGAGCCTCTTGCAACACTGCTTTACAATATCTTGTAGCTCATCCACAAAGTCATACAAAAAGTCACTCACTCACACCCCTCTCAAAAGCTCTCAAGACTAGGGATGACTAACAAAGAGGAAGAAAACTAACTTTGCCTAATAGGATCTACTACAAGACTCAGAACATTACCTTACAAATCCTCCTAATTCCAACTAAAAATCTCTCACAATAAGGCTCTCAAAGGCCGAGAGAAGGGAATGAACAACTGAGGAAGTGATGATACAACTCAGGGGGTGATGATAAAATGGCTCCCAAGACTCCTCCTTTTATACATAGAGTTCACATATAGGGCCATAAACCACCAATTTTGTAATTTTTCCATAAAACAAACAATAACCCCCCTTATTAATAAATAACAAATAAAAAATTGTTTGAGCCCTTATTTTATGTCATTTCGGGCTTGAGTTGTTTAGGGTGGTTTTTGTTTGTATTATTTAATTCCTAACAAAATAACCACTTATGGGTTATTTGTTTGACAGCTCCGGCTTTGTTAAGTGTTATCAAAAACCCATCCCACATGTATATATCCAGCTTACGTGGCGCATGGGTGAATCAATATTTTGGTCGGCGGGTGGTTGTAGGTTCAACCCCCAGACGACCTCATTTGGCTTTATTCTCACGAATACCCAATCAAAAAAAACAACAATCCGCTTGAATATTATTGAAGCCTCCTTGTATGGCGCAACGGTCTGGGCCTGGCTGGCTGGCCTCGTGGGTGTGCGAGATTCAAACCCTTTAACACCCTTTTTTAAACTACCAAAACAAATTCAATATCGGTGGAAGAAACCGAGGCCATGTGTCTTGCTGCGGAGTTGCCACGTGTCAGAAAGCATTCCCCAGAAAATCCACGTCAACCTGCCACTTCGATGCCACGTCATCAGAGGGACACGTGTCATTGCCCAATTAGCTGACCATGATGACGTCATCAGCCATGCGAACATGCCACGTCACTTGTACGGACTAACACGTGTCAGCATCTGATTGGTCCAGCTCGACATCCATATGATAACCTGTCCGTCAAATAGCATGATGACGTCATGATGACGTCAGCAACCGTTCCACATGGTACCTTGGTCAACTGCAAGCTTTGACTGGCCATATCTCGCACATACGAGCTCCGATTTGCGTAAAACGAACGCCGTTGGAATCGTGTCAATGAGACCTTCGCGATGATGCCACCTTCGATCATTTTTGATGATGTCAAAATTTCATCCTTTTTCTCGTCCCTGGTCACTAAGTTGACCGGCCTTTGACCAAAGTTTGACCAGCGATATCTCACACATACAGACTCAAATTTCGATGAAACGAATATCGCTGGGTTCGTGTCATTGAGCCCTTTAAAGTGACATTGCTTCGGACTGATTCTAAGTCCATCAACTTTTTGCCTTTTGATGGCCTTCTGGTCCAAGGGTTGACCATGATGACGTCATCAGCCATGCGAACATGCCATGTCACTTGTACGGACTGACATGTGTCAGCATCTGATTGGTCCAACTCGACATCCGTATGATAACCTATTTGTCAAATAGCATGATGACATCATGCTGACGTCAGCAACCGTTCCACATGGTACCTTGGTCAACTGCAAGCTTTGACTGGCCATATCTCGCACATACGAGCTCCGATTTGCGTAAAACGAATGCCGTTGAAATCGTGTCGATGAGACCTTCGCGATGATGCCACCTTTGATCATTTTTGATGATGTCAAAATTTCATCCTTTTTCTCGTCCCTGGTAGCTGAGTTGACCAGCCTTTGACCAAAGTTTGACCAGCGATATCTCACACATACAGACTCGAATTTCGATGAAACGAATATCGTTGGGTTCGTGTCATTGAGCCCTTTAAAGTGACATTGCTTTGGACTGATTCTGAGTCCATCAACTTATTGCCTTTTGACGGCCTTCTAGTCCAAGGGTTGACCCAACTTTGACTGCACGTAACTTGAGCAAATGGAATCCTTTTTTGCCTATTCAAGTTGCATTGGATTCAGTATTCTGAGATCTACGCCGTGGCACTACTTCTGGGAGAAATGGGAACACTTCAATTTTCAGGTTCAGAAGATCCACCTGGATCATTATCCACCCTATTAACTATTCACATTGGATATCAAATATCATTGTTGTCAACAAACTTGATGGTCATATTTGCATTTTTATTGACTTTCGTAAGGATTTTATCAAGGATAATTTTTCATTTCCTAATATTGATATGATTGTAGACTTGATTGTAGGCCATGCCTTGTTTTCCTTCATGGATGGCTTATTGAGCTACAATTAGATTTGTACTAACCCAAAAGATCAGTATAATACAACCTTCACTACCCTTGGGGTACTTTCTATTATGTGGTCATGTTGTTTGGGTTAAAGAATGCAAGAGCAACAAACCTTATTTTTCATGATTTCATTCACAAAATTCTAGAGGATTACATTGATGATATCTTAGTTAAGTCTATAACTTGTCAAGATCACGTAGAAAATATTCATCTTATTTTTGAAAGGCTTCGATTCTATAAGATGAGGCTGAATCCTCTTAAGTGTGTCTTTGATGTTGACACAGACAAACTTTTAGGATTTATTGTTTCTCACCATAGAATCAAAGTCGATACAAATAGGGTGGGGGGCCTACCTCAATTGGCTAAATCATCCTGGTGTAGGCAAGAGGTCACGAGGTCTAGTCTCCCTCCAAACCTATGGTACTAGAGGGTGTGTCACGCTAACACCACCGGTCACGTGAAATTTTTTTACTAGGCACATTGCAGTTTATAGGGGAATGGATACCTGACCAATTCCTGCAGTCTAAAAACAATGTCGATACAAATAAGATTAATGTGATTTTTAACATGCCTCCACCCATAAACATATCTCAACTATGTAGTTTGCAAGGAAATATTTAGGCAATTCATAGATTTGTATCTCGATTGGCTGATTGTACCCTTCCCTTCACATGCTTGTTGAAGAAAGATGTTTTCTTTTGATGGGATGATGAGTGTGAAAAATATTTTGAGTCAATCAAGAGTTATATGGCCAATCCTCCTATCCTAATGTGGGCTATGCAAGATAGGAACTTTTTGCTTGATATCTCTACATCACCTCATGCCTTAGCAACTTAGTAGCTCAACATGATGATGATGGTAAAGAAAGAGAGGTCTACTATATTAGCCCTATTCTTGTTGATTATGAAACTTGTTATTCTACCATGGAGAAACAATGTATTGCTCTCATCTTTGTAATGCAAAAGTTACGACATCATCTTCTTCACGTTGCAACTCATGTCATTTTAATAAGTCATCTTCTAAAGCATTTGTTCACTAGAACCAATCTTTCAGGAAGGTTAACGAAATGGATAATGTTGCTCTCTGAGTTCAACATCAAGTTCGTTACTTAGAAAGTGATTAAGGTTTAACCTGTTGTTGATCAATTGACAAAAGCTCCCTCATCTCACTCCTTTCCTAATATGGATTTATTTCAAGATGAAAAACTTTTTGCAACAAATCATGAGCATATATGGGAGATGTACTTCAATTGTTCAAGATGTCAAGTTGGCTCCAAAGTAGGTGTAGTTTTAATCTCACCTAAAGGAAAGCCAGTTCCTCTATCCTCTTGATTGGAATTTCATTGTACTAATAATATCATTGAGTACGAAGGCCTCATAGCTGGCTTGCATGTTGTGATCACACTAAACATTAAACATCTTTTCATACATGGTGATTTTGAACTTATCATAAATCAGATTATAGGAATGTATCAAGCCAAAAAGAATAAGGTATCTCAGTGTTTGGATTTAGCCTTATCCTTGCTTGATTGTTGCTCTTCTTTTATAATAGACAGTGTTCCTAAGAGAGAAAATCGACACAAAAATGCAATGGCAAGTGTTGCCTCCCTTGTATCTTTGGATGAAGGCATATAAGAGTACCACTTTGTGGTTTATATTCTCCGCTCTCCTACCGTCTCAGATCAACTTGAATTTGATGCTCTAGTGTGTGCTCATGTGGACTCGAAGGAATGGTTTTCTAATATTTATAATTATCTAATTATTGGAAATTTTCTCAATGATGTGATGAAAATTGCTCACACTCAGATAAGAAAATTTTTAGTCTGATACATTATATTATCAAATGTCCTCTATCAAAAATCTTATAATGGTATTCTTCTTTAGTGTCTCACTAGAGTAGAAATACCCCTTTCCCTTCAAGAAGCCAGGTGGACATTTTTGTGGTAAATCCATGGTGTGTAAATTGATTGGCATGGGATACTTTTGGAAAATAATGGAGTAGGAATCCTAAGTGTTCGTAGTGTCAACAACATAACAACCTTATCCGAGCTCCTACTCAAGAGCTTCAAATCAGACATCTCATTTGGACATTCACAAAATGGGGGTTGTATATTATTGGAAAAATATCACTTCCTTCTTCTAAATGAAATATCTTTATCATTACTGCTATTGATTACTTTACAAAATGGGTCAAAGTTGTTCCAATTCGATCCACAAATGCTGAAGAAATCTATAGCTTTCTTCTAAACAACATCATTGCTTGTTTCAGATTGCCTTCTACCCTTGTTCTAACAATGGCACTCCATTTAAAAACAAAGAAGTGAAGCAATTCTTGGAGAAGTTTCATATTCAACATCACTTTTCTACACCATACTATCCTCAATCTAATGGTTGAGTCGAAGCATCTAATAAAATTCTTGAGTCAATTCTTCAAAAAAAATAAAAAATGGTAAAGATTGGCATACTCAATTAACATACGCCTTGTGTGCCTATCACACGAGTGTTCATACGACAATTGACACAACATTATATAACCTCATGTATGGTGTCGAGGCTATCATGCCTTTAGAGTTGGAAATTTGTCTTTGTGATTTTCCCTTAAATGATTAATTGATGATGGTACTTATCGTGATAATTGTTTGCATCAACTTGAGTTGCTCGATGAGCACTGATTACAAGCCCTTGATCATCTCCAAGCTTATCAGTGATCACTTTCTAAACATTATAATCAAGGTGTTCTTTCTAGAACTTTCAAGGTAGGTGACTTGGTTCTCTATGAGAATCAAAGAAATGTTAATGTGCCGCCTAATCAAAAGGGGAAGTTTAGCCCTAATTGGTTAGGCCCTTACATTATCATCTTCGTGAATGGTTTTGGTGTTTCGTGTATGGTTTTGGTGCTAATGGACTGCCATCTATGGATGGAGTGCCTCTAAAAGCGCTTGCTATACGATGCATCTTCGTCGATACTATGCATAGTGTCTATGCGTCATGTGTGTAACAATTATCCCTGATGGATTGTAGTTTGTTATGCTATGAAATTCCTTCATCAACACAAATATTCTATTATTTTTGTGATATGATGTAAACATGTGTATGTGATTCATTTATTTGATTAGGAATTATCTATACATGTGTCTTATTATGCCATGTATCTGTGTATTGCATTTGACTAAAATATTTTAGTTAGGAAATTCAATCATCATTGTATTTAATTAACATACATCCATGTGTGTTTATTAGATCATGATAGCATCTAATCTAAACATACGTCCATAAGTATACCATCCATCACATAATCATACATGAAATTAAAAGCATGCACATAAAAGAACACCATGATGTCAAACCAAAATCTCATATATATATATATGTATATATATAATTTGTATCATGTACATGTATCACACACTATATAAAAATGTGGTGACTGTATATTTGAATATGTCTATACATAAAAATGCCTAAAATGGAAACAAATGGTCAAAATTGACGTACCTCATCGACCTCGCCGCCCTTGGCTATGACCCTACACAACTACTTGATCATGGGGCCCACATAATCACATCTATGAGGCATTTTGTTGGTTTTTCTCTCACAAAAGTAAAAAAATTTCTCACGATGAATAGTGAAATGATCATTCTATGGGCCATACTGGGCATATATAGGTTAGTTTTGGCCCATTTTTCTTAGTGTGTGTGGTCCTTCCATGTTTCCTATATTTCACCTCACTTGGTTGGGGGAAAAAATAGGAGGGGGCATATACTCACCTCTTCATCATATTTTTCTTTCGAACCACCAAATTTTTCTTGACAATTCTTCTCATTGTGGTAGCTTCTTCTGATTTTTGAGCTGACCTAACTTTGAGTTTTGCAAAATGACACTTCCCATTTGATGTTGTGGTTTCTCACTATATTTGATCGTTGGGGAATCCTCAATATCTACTTGCTCAACTTGTATGGCCTCTACAATATCCTTTTGGCATGTAAATTTGTAAAATCTTCAAATTTTCATGCTTTCACTAATGTTTTCTTTTCTACTTTAGTGTAGTTGATTTTTCTCAAAAAATAGCTCACTAAAGTGGGGGAAAAATGTAATGTCATAAAATTGCACTATGTGGCAATTTCACATTTGCATATTTTCCCCTCGCATTTATGGTGCCTAACTACATTTATGAGAAGAACCTTATGAGTTAGAATTTCATGATTCCAACTCCATAAGGGGCAATGATGAAGCAATAATAGTCCACCACCTCATTTATTGAAAAGTTATGTGTTGGATGCTTGTACATCGTGTGAATGTCTACGCAACACACTAGTGTCCTTGAGCTTTATGAGTTCAAATGAGGAATCTTGGGAACCTTTTCTCATGACACATGTCGTGGTGGAAAAATTACGAGTGTAGCGTGTAGAAGTTGAGAAATTCAAATTCACAGACCCTAAAGATCACCTGCATGCAAATAACCTATCACAGAAAGGAAGAGATGGAGACAAAAAAGCAAGGGTTCTCTCCAAGCTTCTAAGAGAGATTGCATTAGCTGAATTCAAATAATTACAAAGATCAATCCTTAAAAGGAGATCATGCAAAACCTAAAAGTAACCCTAATAGGTAGACATTTAATAATTAATATAATTATTAAATGTCACAATATGCAAACTAAAGTGAAATCTTAAGAAAGGAATAAAGGTAACTTAATTAACATAATTAAGTTAAAACCTTTACTCTAACACCCCCCCTTAAGATGAGCAAGAGTGCAACTACAAACATGTGCAAGAAAGCAAAGGTAACTGCAATGCATGAAAGCAAACAAAGGGTCCCAAAAATTAGGCTTGGTGAGATACCCAAATATAACCAAATCTCTGTAAAGTGGAGAAATAGAGAAAACCTCATGGGAAAAACTCTACTCCAAAAGAGATAAAAGACATGAAGAACATCACTGAAGCAGAAGAAGCTGCAAACAACTGTCAAAAGATGACTGATATGGTGTTGAAGAACCTCCTTTGAAGATAGGATGATTAGGATCAAGAAGACAACAATCTGCATGAGTTCCCCCAACGACACTACTCGAATTAGATGTCAAACAAAGGAAAACACCTAGAACGAAGATACAGATGGTACAAGTACCAATAGTCTAAAAAATATTGATAACAGAGAATGGAAGATTCTTTCCAAGGTGAAACCAAGGAAGCATTAGCACGAATAGTCTAATACCCCCCATAATGCTGACTAGGAGAGCCTGACAGATCCACTGAAATGTTGTGTAACACCTTGTAGTGCATAAAGGAGAAGAAACAGCATATGAAAGTGTATGAGAAAGCACCTGCAACTGAAAAAGTGGTGTGCAAAACAAAGCACACATGCATGAGGCTGGAATCATATGGATCCACTATTGTCGTGGAGGGACACTCAATGGACAAAGGTGTGATGGAAAAAACAAAGGCACTACACAACCCCCATGGCACTTTATAATACAGTGCGAGTACAAAATATGGCACAACCTTATATGCAAAATCCCCAAAATACATGTACAATAGTGTGGCACTTTATCTCAATGCGTTTACATAGAAAATATTATTTAAAAATGATGCTCAAAATGCCCACAAAGGACAAAAATCTAGAAATACATATAAAACAACCAACAACAAGTCATCCCAAGCAAACGAAAAGTTTCCAGGAGCTAAAACGTCCAAGTAATCCACTAGAGTGCGTAAACACAAAAAACTGAATAAAATGTACCTATAATGAAATATGGAAAAATTGCATGGATGGAACTGAAGAGCTCTGAAATAAGGTTCCAAGCTACTGAGATCGCGAAAAACGGAGAAACTGATCAAAAGTTACCAGCTTGGGACTGAAAACAGCTCCTCTAACTTAAACTGGCTATAGAATGCACCAACCAAAAAATAAAGTGATGAAACCCACACCACTCGAAAGTTGACGGAAGTAGCTTTCCGACGATATCTCGTTTTCCAAAAAACGATATTGTATGCCCAAGTTATGGCCTCTGGAAGAAAACAACTCCAAAGGGGGAAAAAATACAGTGGTGGATTAAATTTGATGGTCATACGGCCGTCGCAGCAAAATCCGGGCCTAAATTTGATAGCCAAATGGCCGTTGGTGGATTTGCACAACTGAGCTTATTAAAAAAATTGTTTTTTTATGAAAAACAATAAAAAAACTTTACAAATTATATTTTTTTTTGTTAAAAAAAATATATAAAAAACATTGATTTTTTTTTAAAACAAAAACTTTTTTAATAAAAAAATGCAATTTTAAAGTTTTCTAAATTTTTTTTAATGATTTTTAAAAAATTGTAGAAAAATCAAATGATTTTTTTGTTTTTTTTGGTTTTAAAATATCACCTCGAACTACGTGCATATGATGAACAGGGTGATAGAGATAATTTTTTTCCTCACGAACAACTGATGCTGAATATAGGCGAGTTTACAGTCAATCTTTAGGTTTTTGGCTGCTCTGGACGCAATAGTGAGGTCCGTTTGGGCTCAAAATGCTCCAAAAAATCGAGCACCTCTGGATCTTGCAAAAAATCCCTTTCTTCAAACCCTCACAGATTTGACAAACGGAAGCCAAATTTGATGAAACAAAGGTCAATCTTGACTATTCTGGTAGCTCTGGATTCAATGGAGAGATTTTATTTGACCCTGGATGCACTAAAAATTCCCACCTCTTGGATCAAAAAAGGAAAACCCCAAACCCTTGAAGCTCCAAATTTTTTTTCAAAACACGGACAAGAAGCAGCAGGTCTAGAGCTCTGATACCATGTAGAAGTTGAGAAATCCAACTTCACAGACCCCAAAGATCACCTACATGCAAATAACCTGTCATAGAAAGGAAGAGATGGAGACAAAAAAGCAAGGGTGCTCTGCAAGCTTCTAAGAGAGATTGCATTAGCTGAATTCAAATAATTACAAAGATCAATCCTTAAAAGGAGATCATGCAAAACCTAAAAGTAACCCTGATAGGTAGACATTTAATAATTAATATAATTATTAAATGTCACAATATGCAAACTAAAGTGAAATCTTAAGAAAGGAATAAAGGTAACTTAATTAACATAATTAAGTTAAAACCTTTACTCTAACATAACGACTCTTCCTACCCATGCAACTTCACAAAACTCTCATTTGCATTGATTCTCACTTAGACTCACTCCAGCTTGCTCTCTTCTTTCTCTTCTCGTCTACATCATGATTCTATGGTGAAGCTCTGTTGGATTGAAGTCTCACCAACAACCAAAGCTCTCTTGCAAGTGCTCAACGTGATGTCTATCAAGCCAAGAGAGAGCCACAGACTCTTGGAAACACTTTCTTTTCTATTTGCTAGCATACTTATTATGTCTATATTTCATGATATGGGTTCTCCTCCATAGTGGTGTTTGCTTTTATCACGAGTCCTCCTCCATCATGGGGTTTTTTTTATCACTCAATGTGTCTACTTTACTTTGTGTCTTTTATACTCTATCTATTTGGCTATCTATGGAGGTGGGAACACCAAAACGAGGGTTTAATTGAGGCAAGCACCAAAATAGCCCTAACATTTTTCCTCGTTCGCCTTGTGTGCAAGTTTGTCACATGGAGATTTGTAGGAGGCTTCAAAGTGTAGGACCCCTTGTGAGTTAACATCTTTCCTTCTTTTTAATTCATTCTCATTCCTTCTTTTTGTCAAGTTAGTAGAGCAATTAGACTTCAAATTTTAAATAGTTAGTAGATTCTTTGATCCTATGCAACGAGTCTAGTTCTCTATCTATACGAGATTCCAATGCATCCTTAAGATGATAGCACACCGCTCTGTTGTCCTTCTTCCATGTAGACGTCCTTTGGTTGATAGCTTATCCTCTTGTCTTAGAAATCTCTGTAATCTACTCTTTTGGTTCTCAAAGTCCTTTATCTGTGATCATTCCAAAAACTCTGTTTTAAGTACAGTTTGCAATCTCTTTCATCTTGATCCTTTGTCACTTGGGTTTGCGTTATTGAGGTGACTTAGAGCAATTCACTCTCTTTAGACCCTGTTTGTCTTGGGACTTGGGAGTAGAGAATCACCTCCTTCACACATATACACATGAAAATAACTCATTATTGGAATGAGAAATACCACCAACATTCAAGAAAGATGCTATGCCATTTAAGATCAAATGATAGAAATTGATAAATAATGAGAAAACCTTATAATCCTTGATATATTTACAAATATAATCCAAAAAAAGAGAATAAGAAGAGTCCATGATAAATGATACATAAATGAGGCATAACCTAAGGATGGGTGAATATGGGTCTAAAGAATATCAACCATAAAGGCCTAAACCCTTCTAAAGATGAATAATTGACATATGTGTTCGATATTGATTAAGATACATCATAAAACAAATCGATAGTTATATTTAAAAAGTGAACCCTTTAGGTGCCACAAAGTAAGGTAGGGCAGGATTAAAGATGTATATTATTATAGACATCAAGCCTCAATCAATATTTAATTTATTAAGTAATGGAAACGAAAAATGATTTCAAACACTAGGTAAATTTGAAATAAAAGAATATAATTAGGAAATCAAGTATATAAATAAAAACCTAAAGGTCACATCAAGGGTAGGTGAAAGCAAGATGACACTATGAACCACAGTCCCTAGAAACAATTTATTAAGGGAGGAATAAACCCTAATTAGATTTGGAAATAGGATAAATAATTATAAAATAACTCATATATGAAACCCTTAATCTTGAAGGTAAAAACCTGAGGAAAAATTATAGGGGTGTAGGATATGTTGAGTTCATCAATAAAATACAAATAAACAAAATACTCTAGATAAATAAATCTAAACTCATTAAATAAATACAATCAATGAGCATGCATTAACCCATATAAATCAAATCTAAATCAATATATGATCAATAATAAGTGTGATATTTAAATGAGAGGATATTGCACTTAGCTCTAGGATTAATGATGAATTAATGTTGTTTAAGTCATGTGTAATCTACTTTCCATAGTGCAAAAATTGATTGTCCCTAGTTTGATTGATGTGTTAAAGTATGTGCAATCATAGAATTATGCATGGTTTAACCTTGATCCCCTTGGATTTGAGCCCCATCCACACATATTTGAGATGCATATAACTAAATCATGCCACATGAAAGTGATCTAATCAATTGTTTATGAATACATTTATGAGATTGCCAACTCTATAGTGAACATGTTCTCCTAGGTAAACCTCCTTGTTGTGATAGGTTAATGTTGAGGAGTTATATTAAAGACGACATGCATAAGCATGTAGGTGGCCTATATATAGATTAGGTTCTCCTTGTTAGTCCATATGAATTAATCACACATCAACATGTCACAATAGTGTGTGTTAAGTTAGCTCATAATGACTAGTAGGAAGGGCCAAAAATCTTGGAATTTAAATTTTAAATTTGAGGTTCATTTTTATGTGTTGTGGGATTGATCTCGAGTGACATGAAAAATAACTAGCATTGGAACGATAACATCAATGCAGGGAGTGAATGTATTGAGATAAGTGTGAATGAGGTCTAATGAGTAGTAAATGGAATGCCTATTAATAAGTGTAAGAGGGAGGAAATAAGGATGGATAGGGATCAAATCATGAGCCAAACTTAGCACAAGAGTGTGCCACTTGTTGATATGTTATTGCATTTGAGACATTTCACCAAAGTGAACACAAAACTAAATGGGAAATGACATATATTCACAAAATTTATCTTTATATAATGTTGAAGGATTTATTGGTAGTGATATCCAACTAAAGAAACTTGTTTATCTTGGTTTAAACTATAACTAATATAATTTATTTTAGCTAGAAATTGATTTGACAACATAATTGAAGTTAATGCAATTTAAGAATTTTTAATATTTTAATTATCAAGAGATAAAACATAAATTCTTAAAATTTAAATTTTTCTTTTATCACAATTTTTTTTTTCCATGTAATAATGTTATCCCGCTCAATTATGTGAACAATATATATTATACACATGAACAACCTAACTAACCTATTTGAAGAGATAACATTAGACAAAACAACAAACTTTTTAATCAAGATCCACAATAAAAAATCAACATCAATATCTTTTAAATAAAATTATGTTAACCCCAATATCTTAAACATTTAGATTATCAAAATCTGTTAATTTATTACTTAAAGCCCCTATATTTTAAACATTTAATTATCAATTTTTTTTATTAATTTATTACTTTAAATGATCATTTATAACATCTTAAAATAATAAGAATTAATTGCCATATACTCTCAATAACATTTTAGCAAATATATATATTTGAAGGGACAGAAAATTCTTCTTTATTTCCCTTAATAACATTTTGTTTCCACAGTGCATGATGTTATATGCAAGATTTTTAGAAAAATTGTGTGCAATTTTTATATCATCAAGGTTTCCGATCATACTCCATGATCCATCATCAGGATTTCCCTTTCAACTAGGTATATGCCTGGCCTCTCCATAGAAACACTTCCAACCGAACAGAGAGAAAACTATATTTTCCGTACAATAATTGAGTGTTTTTCCCTTTATGGGTCATGCTTTCTAATTTTTTTGCATTTTAGCTCTATTTTAATTTTCACTAAAATCGAACAATGTCAATTTTTAGTGGGTGTCTGATATAAATGCAATTGCGGATCTATTAGAGTTTACCCATATGAATTAACATCATATTCCAATTAAAAAAAAATCAAAGAATTTTTTTATGAATACAGATGTCTCGAAAACGGTGTATAAATATTACAGGACTTTCACCAACTTTTCATCTGTATCACGTGGGGATTTTATGAGCAATCAAGAATCGGCACGGCGCATTCAAAGCTTCAGTTCTCCCCAACTAACAAGATATTTCTCCTCAACTAACAGCAAATAATAAAATGTTTTCCGACATTCAGTTTCATCAAACTAGGTAGTCTTTGGGGAATTCTATGCTCTTCTGTGATTGTTCAGACTGAAGAATTCTATTGATTCCAAGCTGAATTCAAAAGAAGAAAGGTATGTTATAGCTGAATTGTTGATATCCGTCTCACTTCAACTTAAAAAAAGATATGAAAAGCAAATTGTCATTTCTTGATTAGCTTAAGTAGCATTTTGTCGGTGCATTTCAAACATTTTGCAATTATTGTTCTTCGATTTTTGTGAAAACAAAACATAGTTTCAAGAATTTAGCCACAACAAGGCAATAACTGCAAAACATATGTAGAATATATGCAATTAGGCAGGAAATCGACACCCTTTATCCTTTAATTATTACGCCTATGTGATCCACATTGTTTTCTGCTTCTGAGTCAAATGGATAAGAATTGTCTAGGCATTCAATTGGTTCTGTTTATGGTAAATTGGGTTATGTTAATATATTAAGTTATATTAAAATGCAGTCTGATTGTATATGTTTTGGATATTGGCTTTTAGAACAATGGGCCCATAGTTGGTTGACCTAAGATTCCTAGCTCTTAGAGCTTTTTAGAAGGTGGATTCAAAAAATGAGTACTCTTTGAAGTCACAATTTAGAATAGAATAGAAGACTTTTAACATCCACAAGACTAAAGGTAGCCTATGGGACAGCAGACCCTGCTATTTTTGCTTTTTAAAGTGCTGATCTTTTGCTATTCAATTTGATAATGAGCTCTCCCCTTCTCTCAACCTTCTCCTTGCTGAATGAATCTTGAAAGTGAGTTGTTTCCTTATGTACTTGATCTGGATGTCTTTGAACGTTTTGCAATTCAAAATAAAGTATTTTTCTATTTCCTCCATCCTTGCTGTGCAAAAGACACATACCCTCTTTTCTCAAACATCGTGTGGCCATTTCCATCAACGTGTTTTATATCAAAGATGATGTGAGTTAGACCTTAATTGGGCAATGAGAATCTTTGACCTCCAAAGAATATTGGCCTCTAAATAGGCCTTTCGCTAATATTCTGAAGTGGGGTTCTTTAAAGTAATATTTCTTTTTTCTCCCTAACTTCTTCTCCCACATAGTCTTGTGAAACTTATCTACAAAAAAAATCTTTATTTCTTTGCCATTGTTAGGGAAAGTATTCAAGTGAATGCACCATTTGTTCATCCACCTGATTTTACTTCATCCATGACTTCTTTCTTTTGCTTTAGACATCTTAAAAGACACACCATAGTGATGGCTTCAATAGGAATTGCATTTGTTTTAGCTAGAAGAATCTCATAGGGGACCAATGCTTTTAACTTGAGTTTGCTTGTGATCAAGTTATTTCGAATTCTCTCTACTTGCATCCATTTGGTGTCAGAATTACTGCTAGCCTAAATTTCACATCCATAAAGTACCACCAAAATTATTAATAGCCTAAATAGAGTTTTAATAATTTTCCAATCCTACAACTCTACCTCTCTACATCTATTTTGAAGAGCAAAAAGTGTTATCTACCCTCCCAAAGTTCTTTTCCTTATGCAAGTTTCCCAACTAAGCTTGTTGTTAAAGTAAATCTCAAGGTATTTATACTTTGTTGCTTCTTCTAGGATACTTCCTTCAAAATAAAAGCTGGACTGATTATTTTTCTTTCTATTTGGGAGTGTTAATTTTAGGATCAGAAATGAAAAAGCAGAAAACACAGAATAATGACAGCACATGAACAATAGAACACAGCACGTATCCTGGGAAAACCCTCCTTCCCGAGGGAGAAAAACCCAGCCACAAATATCACTTATATATAGAATAAAAGAGCAGCAAATCTGCTTTACAACAGGCCACACACTAGACCGATCTGAAGCAATAAAGATATCACCTCTCAAGATGCAAATATACATGATGATAGTGACTTCTCCTTGATGTCGATCCCCTAGAAGCAAAGTAACGATCTGCTAAGGAGAATGCGAACTTGTCTTGATTTATGTTGGATACCAAATGAATGCGAGTCACCCTTCAATATATAGATACCAAGATGCCTTTTCATGAAGAGTCGGCTGCTTCCATAAAAGAGACACCCTTACACAAAATGATGTGACTTCTCATCAAGTCAGCTCTAAGAAATAAATAAATTATCATGTCTGCCTCAACATTTAATATTGTTTATTTTATATTTGAATTCGAAAGGAGAAAGAAATCTCCTACCGCTACAATAACATCAACACTCCCTCTTAGCTAGGGAGATATCTTTCTAGATATCCATGTCATGGAATCTCTCAACATGACACCCACAATGGCCACATCCATTTGTGG
Source organism: Sequoia sempervirens (assembly GCA_007258455.2). Taxonomy (NCBI): domain Eukaryota; kingdom Viridiplantae; phylum Streptophyta; class Pinopsida; order Cupressales; family Cupressaceae; genus Sequoia; species Sequoia sempervirens. Next base: position 21,884 of record VDFB02028766.1, read on the forward strand.
AAAAGAGATCATCACGAAGTCTCTCAACGTGATATTGTCATGGAGTCACTCAACATGACGTCCACCATGGCTACTCCCATGTGTGGAAAGGAACATGTGCACAAATGCCCATCACGGAGTCACTCAACGTGGTGTCGTCATGGAGTCTCTCAACATGACGTCCACCATGGCTACTCCCATGTGTGGATAAACACAAGTACAAAGAATACATCACAGAGTCTCTCAACGTCATGTTGTCATGGAGTCTCTCAACATGACATCCACCATGGCTACTCCCAGAGGGTGGAAAGAACCACATCTCTATCTCAGAGATGGACAAGGGCTTCCACCTCAAATTTCTCCGTCTCAAAGAAAAATGCATTAACAAGAGATCTTCATGATGATGTGACTCCCTCTGAAGCTCCAAGTATTTGCATCAACCTCTTGACCTTCTCGTCCAAGGTTGCCTCTAATGAATTGTTAGACTCCCTCTGAATGTTAATTCCTCCTCTTGAAGAAATTGATCTCAATGACAACTGGAATAGGTTCTTCCTCTTTGAGAGATGTCTCTAGCCACCAACTTAGTCCCATGGCTGCAAGCTATGACTCCATGCTTGATCATTTCTGTAATCGGCATGACTTCCTCATAGGATGCCTCAAGCTCTTTCTCTGTATGCAATCTCTCATCACCCTCTTGCTCCTCAATCTATCCTGGAAGCATTTTAGAGAGAGATTACTAATAGTTAAAACTACCCCGAAGAAATACCAATGCTAGAATCATACATGATTCACTATCCCAATGTTATAGCATGAATTAATAACTACATAAAAAATTCATGAACATTATTCAAACATGAAATACTTATCTCTTTATGTTGGTCAATTCTATAGATGTAGTTAGGCGCTTGACTTGCAGTTTCTCCTCAGCTGTCAAATGTTTTCTCTGTTTAGATCATATATCTAGCCCTATGTAGAACCAAAATTAGACAAGATTCTAATACAACTCCACCTTAAAGACAAGGTTGATAAAGCCAAGGATGATTCGCATGACTCCAGATGATATTCATTTCCTACCTTTGAATCCTTTACATCTCTTTACACCCTAGATCTGACAGATACAAATTCGGATTGATTTTTCTGCATACTCAAAAGTTATATCAGATCCTTCAAAATAGTCATACCATTGTATCATCACATCTCATTTATTACTCATAAAGTTGATTATCAATAGTGCATCAAGCTCTCACAATATACCCAACTCTAGGTGCAAGAAGTTCATGTGATTTCAAAATACAAGCACTAATACTGCAATTTGTATACTCCTCTTTTAAAAGGGCACCAACAAACACATTGTTATCCCTTTTTGCATAGTCTGCGAAGAGTATAATGAAGGTGGACTCTGCTGCACAATACCTTTCTTTCATAGTCCACTCCGTTTTAAGAAACACCATTCAGGAATGCGGATTCTGTTCAAAACTTATGAATCAGCTCCCAATATGCATTGCAGCTAGGCGCATCTATTACTATGAATGCAATAGTCTCTGATTGGTGAGTGGTGAGAGCCGGAGGCTATGCAGCCACAAGCAAATTTGGAGTCACTCCAAATGATAGTCGCTATACTCAGATCTAAATATAGACACGAATGTTCAGGCCCTAGATGCTATAGATCTTTTCCACTTATCCGCCTCTAATATAGTCGTCTCCTCTTGAGTGCCATGCCAGTAGACTATGTAAGATTCAAAGCCTTCCAAAAAATGAATTCAAAGAGAATCTGCTTAATTAAATATGATCGGATCTCTTCTTAAACCCGCTTTGATACCATGTTAATTTTAGGATCAGAAATGAAAAAGCAAAAAACACAGAATAATGGTAGCACATGAACAATAGAACACAACACTTATCCTGGGAAAACCCTCCTTCTCGAGGGAGGAAAACCCAGCCACAAATATCACTTATATATAGAATAAAAGAGCAGCAAATGTGCTTTGCAATAGGCCACACACTAGGCCGATCTGAAGCAATAAAGATAGCACCTCTCAAGATGCAAATATACATGATGATAGTGACTTCTCCTTGATGTCGATCCCCTAGAAGCAAAGTAACGATCTGCTAGGAAGAATGCGAACTTGTCTTGATTTATGTTGGATACCAAATGAATGTGAGTCACCCTTCAATATATAGATACCAAGATGCCTTTTCATGAAGAGTCAGCTACTTCCATAAAAGAGACACCCTTACACAAAATGATGTGACTTCTCATCAAGTCGGCTATAAGAAATAAATAAATTATCATGTCTGCCTCAACATTTAATATTGTTTATTTTATATTTGAATTCGAAAGGAGAAATAAATCTCCCGCCACTACAATAACATCAACAGGGAGGATCATGATCTTGGGCTTGTTAGTATTAACTTGCATACCCACATCTTTGCAAAAGTACTCAAGGGAAAACAAGTTCCCTTGTAACCCTTGGGCAGATCTAGCAATCAAAATAAGATCATCGACATACAACAAAATCCTAAGAACTTATTCTCCCAGGAGGAGACCACCCCCTCATCAGATTCAACCATTCTTCAAGTTTGTTGATATAAAGGCCAAAGAGAGTAGGAGATAATGGCCAACCTTGTTTAAGCTCCAATGTCTCTCCTAAAACTTCTTGGTGTACTTGCACGAGTTCTGATTTTTACTTGAACCTCTTCATAAAGCCTATGGAAAGCAGCTCTAAATTGCACTGGGATACCAAGATCCTTCATTATACACCATAACTTATGCCTAGAAATTGTGTCAAAGGCCTTCATGAAATTGAAAAAACAACAATAAGCTTCTTCTTTCTCATTCCATACATTTTCAACAATATGCCTCAAAGTGATTTTGATTTTTGTGATCAATTTTTGAATGCTTTGGTCTGAAATCTGTTTGCCCTTTTGCTCTTTTTTCTTTTTCTTCTGCCCACTCGCTGATGTTGTGCTCAACCATGCTGCCAAACAACTTTGCAAACAAGGGATTTGTTAGAATTGTGAAAAACCACAAAACCACGAGCCACAGGATCAAACAACAAACAAATACACCTTCCACGTAAGAGATCTGCAAACAAAGAATTGCTATATTCTTCAACAAGAAAAAGCTATAGAATGAACCTCAAGAATCTTCAAGGAAAACGAAAGTCCTCAAAGGTTGAGAGTTCGAGAGAACAAAAGAGAAAATATCAGAGTGTAATAATACAATGAAGGTTGAGTACTTCATAGGAGCAACCCTAATAATTGCTCACTTCAGTTAACAGAAAAACACTTAGTTAACTGAATAAAAAACTTCTAAGTTTAACTTAAGTGCATGAGAATAAATTAGACTAATAATTAATTAAAGAGTAATTAATTATTAGCTAATGCATGATTATTAACAGGATTGATCATGATGGTCCGATAGTTGGAAGGATTGTTAACATCCTCACATTTATGTGCCACTATTTTCCTCAGCTGAAACATTTCTATGAGAATCTGACTAGTGCTAAGTACCAACTTGAAGGTATCCAACAATATTCTCTCTTTCAAAGTCTCCCTTTTTAGCGATGTGTAATGCAATGAATTAAAGGATACCTAGTTTGTCTATTTAGTTAGGAAATATGAAATGATAAGCTGCTAGTGGTGTCTCTTCCATTGAAATTCATCCAGTACTTGCATTTGGACTTTATCTGGTGGTGGCTTTAGCAATGTCCAAAGGTTTTCTCTTCTGTTAAAATTCGGTTGAACCTTGCACCTGGTTTTGTCTGGTGGTGGCCTGTTTAATCAACCGGCCACATGATCAGTAGGGGAGCAAACCTAGTGGGGTTTGAAACTTGTTTTTCATTTTGGCACTCACTGCAGCCATACCATTAAACCATGGTCTGTTGGACAAGAGGCCCGGTTTGTGATAAGTATAATTGGTGGGTTGAATTTTTCCTGAATTTAGAGAGAGAATTGTAGATATTAAAAGTCACTGTGAAAGTGACAAGTTAGTTCAGAATTCATTTACAGAGCATAATTGGGTAGTTATTTTGTAGTTGACAGAAGATTATTCAGATATAACATGATTTGGCTTTAACTACTAGTTATAACAGAGTATTTTCTTATTATTGTGTTAAAATTGTAGAGATTGGTCAGAGGGTGGAAAATTGGTTCTAAAGGCTAAGAATATTGTTTTAGATTAGCAACTTGAAGTTATGGCAATAGCAAATACTAACTTGAATTAAGAACCATCGTATGAACTAACGTCTTTTAATTGAGAGGTGATGGTTACATTTGGATGAAATGGAGGTCACTAGGATAAGGATCTCACTCTGTCAGATGGGACAAAATCTCAATTTTCTAGATGCAATGCAGAGATTGAATGACTACTTATAATGTATTGTAGAGATTTAAGTGTTAATCTTAGTCAAGGATGTTGTTAAAGGGTACTGAACTATTGGTTTCAAAATTTCAATGCATTTGGACTTTAGTAGAGTTCAGGTTGTCCTTACATGCAATTCAAAAACTCTTTTGTAATGGAGCACATTAGGTGTGGTATGACTGAAAATCCACATTTTTCAGTTGAAAACCTTACTAAGACAAGCAAAGCTAACCAGAAATTTGGGATAGAACTTACAGACAATTAATAGAAATGTTAAATGGTTATGTGTTCACTTCAAATTGAACCAGTGGGCTGATGAAGTAACTTAACAAAAAAAGAGTTCATCTATTTGGAAACAACGCGCATACATATAGACATGATCAGGAGATTAAGTCTCAAAAAAAGTTGCAAAAGATTTTTCTGCTTCTTTTTGTTTTTGAAGCTAACAATACTGTAATACTGGATAAATGCATGGAGAAAATAGTGATCTAAAACTTTAATGGTGTTCTAAATGAGGAGACTCAAACTGGACTGGCCAGTATGCTTATGAGACCAGAAGAGGCAAGATAGAAAAATTATCCATTAGCTTTTCTGATTGAGGGCAAATATGATCGTAGAATGGCTCATTTTACAGAAGACTATCAGAGTCCTAGTATTACTTGGTTCATAAAAGACCAATAGACTCTTAAATTGGAGAGTTGTAGAATGTTGAACAAAAATAAAAATATTAGCTTGTATTAGCTAATTAGACAATGATAGGCTACTCCATTATCTTGATTCCTAGAAGACTGGTACAATTCTATACAGGATCAAAGAATAAAAGACTAATTGTCCTAGATTGATTTGATCTTAGAAAATTGATACTTTAAATTAAATGAGATCATATAAGAATTTTGAAATGCAAATTCACTCAATACTCTTTGGCTCAATATGGTTTGGTTCAATCATAGTCAGGTCAAGTGATTTAGTATTGTTATAGATTGGCTTGGACCAAAGTAGTTTCTTTATCAATTAATTGGTTTGAGGAAGGATTTTATTTTCACGACAGATTCAGCTCAGAAATGGTTGGTTCAAGTATGTGAGCATTTGTGTCAAGAAAGGATTGATTAGTCTAAGAATGAGACTGATTGTCTTTGGAAAAGAAATTTCAAATAAAATAAGCTATTACTCAATCATATTCATTACTAAATCTATTCTGGATAACTTTTATAGTAGTTTTCCCCAGAAAAGCTTTGGCAAATGTCTTTCTATACAAATCGTCATTCTAAAAATATTCATCATTTTTGAGGTGTATATAATTCATTACTTACAAATGATGAAAATGGAGTTATTTTTTTGCATGTTCTTACTCTTACCTTACAAGAATTTTTGTGACATTTTATAAAAACAACATGTTATTTTGTAGATTCAGTACAACTGTTCCTGCTTTAGTTATTGGTTCTATAATTGATTTTCTTTTTGTGGAATTATTAAGTAATGTAACAGATTGTCCCATTTGGATCATTGCACACATTGGCAAAATAGAAAACAATTTTTGAATATGATATCACATCTAGTAGGTCTAGGATGGGAAAATACCTACATTACCCCAAGTTTTGGGGATGGGGATGGGGATGGTAGGGAACAAGGGGATATGTTTCAAGGATGGGGACGATGGGAGGCCATTTTTAAGGGGATGGCTATTAAAAACATAAGGAAATTTTTAAAAATACAGAAAATTTCAAATTTTCATATGATAGCATTGGTAAGGCAATCATTGGTTAAGGCATCATTCCTTGGTGGTGCTGAAATATTTTTGTATATTTTCTATGGTGTATCATGCCTCTTCAATGCATGCAATCCTCTTCTCTGTTCATGATTCATTTGAATTGTATAGGGATAAATACATTGCAATTCCAATGAATCAATTAAGGGAGTGTTGGCGTAACAATTAGCACCTCTGGAGTGCAAATTGGTACGGACAGCTATGCGTAATGAGTGCTCTTCAAATTAGGAGGGGAAGCTCCCTCGTATTGCTGAAATGCTTGGAAAAGAAAAGTAAACTAAATCCTATCTTTTTGTTCTCAGCTGAAAGAGGCACAAGGTAAAGAAAAACCACGAACGTTGCAGCTAAGGATTTTCTGGTTTCATAGATCACTAACTACAACTAAACTAAAACTTTTAATCTATCCAGTTTCCTCAAGTAAACAAAGCATGAGGAAATGGAGCAGGAATGTTCTATACGATAAAATTCAGGTATAGATTCACAATGTGAAGGCAAGGTGGGCTCAACTATTTGCTTGGCTGGGAAGAAGTTTATTGGAAACAACAAATATATGATAAACTGGGTACAGATTCACAATGTGAAGGCAAGGTGGGCTCAACTATTTGCTTGGATGAATAGGTTTATTATCACACACATCATACGATAAGCTTTAGGTACAAATTCACAACGTGAAGGCAAGGTGGGCTCAACTATTTGCTTATTTGAATAGGCTTATTTGCCAACGAGGACAGTAAATTGCATAGACGAAACACGCATACAATCAACGATCAAACTAGCCACTATATTTAACTAAGATGAGCATTCACCATGATAATAACATGAAACCCGAGTGGCATAACAATTCATCATCATAATAAAAACTCGTGAACAGATACAAAATCAACGATATTACAAGCGAGGTGGGCTCAACATATATCACTATCTCGTGCAAAAGTTATTTACAAATGAGCAAAGAGCTCTTATTTATAGACATCAAAAGGTGTAGGGAACCCTAAAATCACCTTGAGTCAACTACAGTCTTGCATGCATGCAAAATTTTATTGCTAAACCCTAATAAAGAAAACAATACAATTAATTGGAAAGCTACCATTAGTTAACCGGTACATCTAATCTAAATAGACAATGTGCAAGCATACACGTCCTTATTGAAAGCAAGTTAACTGGAAAACTACCATTAGTTAACGAAAACCCTAAATGAAACTACAAGTCCAACAAAATATCTTTGAGGATAAGATAGACATGCGTGGACCCAACAAAGAGAACTGAAGATGAAAGTCGAATTCTAATTGCATGCTCTTGGTTTTGTCCTCGAAAATGCTTGCAAGTTCTAACTGACAATTCACTACTTGTCAACAACTTGAGCAATCCTGGAAATATCTGCACACTTCAAGTGGCAGTTCATCGGCTGATAACTCTGGCGGCTCCGTAACTGAAGTGATGGCCACTATTTATTCTGCAACTTTATGCTTCTCACATTTCTCACGATTTTTCATGCCTTTCTCTATGAAAGAGTGGTGCATAATGAAATTGCGAAGTTTGACTGCGAACCCTTTGGTTGTGAGAAACGCAAACGAACTTGGTGCACATGTAGAATTCCAACGATATCAACCCTCTAAACCGGCCTTGGAAGACAATCAGCTATACGAGGCATGAAACCATGTGGACTTGAGTGACTACCCCTGTCAACCCTTCGGATGCACTTGATACAAATTGGTGTCAGCTTTTCTAATGAAATCATGAATTAAGACCGATTTGGTCTTGAATTTAGTTTGCATGAATTGCATTATGAAAAAATCGCCCGTTGATTGTAAACACGACTATGTTCTAACAACTTTCTCTAGAAAGCTAAAATGACCCCTAATGAGGCTAAAAATAGCCTGTTCAGGGCAATTTTCACCAAAAATTTTGAGACGTGGGTTTTGTGCAGAAAATGATTCTAAGACAACCCACAATGTCAGAATTGCGGAAAAACACTGTTTAGCTTGACATGCAAGAGCTTTTCTGAAAAAAGCAACTGGGGGCAGCAAGGGTTGCGTGGGGCAATTTTTTCAAGGAAATCTGAAATATGGGTTTTGTCTAGAAGATGATTTTAAGAAAACCCACAATGTCAGATTCGAAAAATATTGACTTTTACTCCACCATGCAAAGGAATTTCAGTTGAGAAAATCAAAGCTTCGAGAATTGAAGCTCTGGAGTAAATTCTCCTGAAAAAATCTAACACATAGGTTTTGTAGAGGAAGACGTGCACAACCAACCTAGATGATCAGATTTGACAAAAGTCGTCGAATCTTGGACAAGCTAAGAAAACCTAAGACGAGAATAGAAGAATTCCTAATCATTTCCCCTAAGTCAGTGATCCCTAGCAAGAAGATATTATAATTATTAATAAACATAAAGCAGCAATCTAAGTATGGATAGCAATTTACAAAGTCAGCGAAAGAGTTTTTGGAGTAAATAAAGGCAGTGATTATGACTATTTAAAAGTAGGGCTAAGCCTTGAATATATACAGTGATCTCATAAATTAAAGATGGTGTTTGATAAAACTTTAGGCCATGATTTAAAGTGCAGCGATTATATTTCTGGTTATAATAAGTAAAGACAAACTAATGAGGCAGAGATTACTTAAGACAAAGGCAGCAATTAGTTTAAAAGGTTATTAACTAAAGGTGATGTCGTTTTAAATAGACATATCTTTTCAAAGAGATGTCTCTCTTCATGGAGGCATGAAGATATAAATAATGATTGAAGAAATGGGAAAATGGGAGAAATATACTGATGGCAGATCATCTGATAATATTTAAGAGGTTGTAAATATAATCCTGCTGAAATGCATAAGTAGAATCAAATGGATAGGATAGAAGAATATATCATGAACAACAAATCATTTATAGAAAACATTATCTAAGAATCGGATCATCCAGGATATATTGTGGCTGGGAGAATAAAAGGGTTACAGCAGATTGAATAAAGGTAAGTATCTTTTCATTTAAATTAAGAGATAATTAAAGTTTATATATGTAGAGAAAAGGATATAATCTGAAGAGAATCATATTTTCTGAAAATCTGATCACAAAAAGGGAGTAGCAAAACTGTGGTAAGTTACATTATAATCATCGTATGCTATTGTATGTTTATAATTTATTTTTGTTATTTTTGTGGTAGAATCTGAAATAATTATGGTCTGCAATGATATATGTATATCCTATGATCTATATTAATTATTTCTGTAGTATGCTATCATGACTATTGCATATGTATATATATTTTGTTATTCATATTTGTTACTCTCTTAATATGCTTTATCATAATTATTTAATGCAATTGTGTATTTTATTTATACTTATTATTCTCATCATAGTTATTGTATGCAGTTAGACATGTGTTATTCATATTTATTATTCTTGGTATGTTCTTCACATAATATTCGCAACATGATACAATCTGTAGGGTTGCATAGTGATGAACAGGTTATGTATTTAATTATTGTATACACAGTATGTTTTGTAGAGAATCCAATATTCATTAGTCATGATAATGATAGTCTGCACATATGCATGAATCTGAGTATCATTATTTGTTAATATGTATGATGAATCTGTCGTTGATTTAAGAACAGAATATGTGTTTTATGGAAAGACATTCATATTATCTGACTATAAACAACTAGCCATGACAGGGAGATTGAGGGCCTACTGAAGGGGAAATAGCATGTGGGTCACCCTCTAAGTACACCACCCATCTGGATGGAAAGGGCCACATGGGTCAAGAGGGGTGTACTGCTCTTGGGCTTAGAGGAAATGACTCTCTAGGACACCCTGCTGTGGTTGCATCCTCAACATCTCAATATGATTGAGCAATGATGGTTCTGGTATAGGGGAACGATGGTAGAACACTAGGCACACCACCCCATATGGATGGAAAGGGCCACATGGGGCCAAAAGGGGTGTACTGCTCTTGGGCCTAGGGTTTCTTGGGCACCCTATCAGACTATCATACTCAAGTAAGAATGAATTAGGAAAACCCAAAGAAGATTTAATATGCTTATAAAATGATGTCTTATTTTATAAATGTCTTCTAATATATTTGCAAATCAACAGGTAGTTGTATCCCTAACCACGTTCTCTTTGATTTCCTTACATGCATGCTAATTAATATTGTCTTGTAAATATTCTTTAACTCTGTTTTGCAGGAGCCTACCCGTTCTATAAACATCCCCAAAACCAAGGTAACCACTTGGAATTGATAAATTATTGCAGATTTAGGGTTATCCCAAAAAGGGGACATTACAAAATATGTATCGGGGATAGAATATTATAAGCGACTTCCTTCCAAATCAGAACCATGTAGCAATAATGATAAGCCGCGACTAGTCATTACAAGGTGTCAAATTGTTCGTTGAAACCGCTATACACCATCTTGAATAGCACCGCAAATAATAATAAATATATTGACTCTGCAAGTCATAGGTGGATTGAAGATTTACGGCTGGCAGAGATTGAATACCACATTCCTTATGCCACTTGAATTGATCACAACAAACAACATAGACGACCAACAAATGAACATATAGAACCGATTAGAATGAACTCAGAAATAAACCTTTGTACTGGAAATACCTTAGTCCATCAAGAATAAATTGGTGCATACAACAGTAGTAGTTTGTCCAACATTCATGACTAAGAGCGAACCATATAATCGAACTGATAAATATAACAAACTCCTACAATACCAGATGTAAACTTCAATGCAATCCAACTGAAGAATTTGATTGATTCTTCCAAGACCATCTAGGGTAGATGGTTTCAGCATCGAAAATGGTTTTCCCAAGTATCCATTTCAAGAACAATTTGAGAAACTCTCAAATTAATTGTCGAAGAGAAAAAATAATCATCCACACCTTTCCTCAAACCCAAAACTCCTTTTATAATATTCGACAGTTTTGTGCAGTTACAAATATTTATTAATTATTTAATTATTACCTTTTAATTATTTTTAGGTAATATTAATAAATAATTATTTAATTCTTTTCGATATTTTAACTTTTGATAATTAAATAATATAATTCATTACCGGATTTCAGTATTTTCATCTTCAACAGAGTTTGTTCCAGGTGTTTGACAATGGCTCAGCCATTATGTGGCAGCAGGGATTATAGTAATCAATAGCAAAGGAGGGTTGCGAAGGTCTATGACCATTGGTTAGCAGTAGCTTTTTTGCATTCAAAACAAAGGAAAACAGTTGGTTTGTGTGATTTGTGGATTCAAGAAAAAAGTTAAGCTATGTCTTTGGCATAAGGCAGTAAGAGTTGGAAGGTCTAAAGCAGATTCAGCCTTGTCAACTCTATTTCCAGATTGAATCAAACAGTTTGGATTACTAATTTGTGTTGCCGAGTTGTCGTTGATAACCTAGTTAAGGTGCGTTTCAATCATTCAGAGAAAATTAATCAGAAAATTGTCCTAGTCACCTAGGTTTCTTCCACTACCTTCACAAGGGCTTTCAGAGATTTTTAGGGAATATGAGAAAATAGTTGTAGTCCTTTTCATATGCTCACTGTTTCAGCAATTTCCCAAAGATATTTCAAAATATCCAGTTGCAGATTTGTTTCATGAAGGGTTCTTAATCGTTGACAAAGTCTAGTACTCGGAGTATTAAAGTTTTCCTTTTTCGTGAAGGGCATTAGATTCACAACTATTTTTAGATGTTGCTTTTTTGGAGGTTCTATTTTTGAGTAGGGTGTTGAGGACCTATTTTTAGGTTGTTTTAATTAGCTTTATTTAATCTTTATTTGGAATAGTTTTATGCATTAAAGTTCTTCCTTTCTTGCTTTGCAATAGCTTTAAGTGTTTTGCTTTAGAGACAATGATTTTTGGGAGAAATTAAATATTATCCTAAACACCATAAATTGGGTGCTTTGAAACATTATAGATAAGTGCTTGGAGCACACAATTTCTTAATAATAGTTGATGCTATGCTAATGCTATTGAATTATTGTTGAATTTGTTATTCTTGTGTCTGCCTTTATTGCATTTGTGATTTCATTGATTAAGTTGAAATTGGATAATAGCATCAATCTATGTATTGAGGTTATTTGTTCATATACGTTGTAGCTTTGTATATGGCTTGGCTATTTAGTTCTTGGAATTGTGAATTGTTTGTGTAGTCTAGAGTGAGTTTATATATCAGGGAGCTTTCTCTCATAATCTGAAGAGCGGTTTTACCTCGCACATTGTTTTGTATTGTGTTGTCTTGAAAAAGATAAATTAAAATGCTAACTTTGTGAATATGAATATATTTTGATAAATAAAATAGGAAGTTTATCTGCCAATTTGTAATGTCTCCTTTTTAGCCCTATGCTTTTCTGTGATCGATAGCCCATTTCCGGAGTCTCGTGGGCTACTTAGAGGCATTTTTAGGGTTTCTTAAATTCTTGGAGGTTTCTTGTCAGCTTTGGTGGGTTGTCACATGCATTTTCATTAGTGACTATTTCTGGACTTACTATTTTTAGTAAGTTACGACAGCTACCCAGAATGTGCTCAAATGGTGTTTGGAGTCACTATTTTTAGTAGTATGCTATTTATAGTAAGTACTATTTTTGGCAGTGTGGTTTGGTAGTAGTTCAACACTCAATTACTATTTCTAGCAGTGTGGCAGTGCAGGATGGGTAGAGTCTTCTCCAACTTTCTTGGAGTTCAAAAAAGAAAAGTTTAATAACTTATGTTATTTTCTAATGTTGCTTTTTGGCCCCCATGCCTAGGCTTTATAACTTAAGTTGTTTTTAAAATGTGGGCCTCTCATGTGGATGCCAATATTGGAGGATTATTGCATTTTAATAGGTTTATTACTGCTTAGACAAGTTGGACGCCTAAGTTGACAAGTCAAAAGGTTTTTAAAAGATTATAATATTAACCCAGGAAAGTGGTGCCCCTTTTTAGAGGGAATTTGGAGTTTGAACTTCTGGTTTTGGAGGTTATTTATATGCCTCTCTTCCTCCTCATTTGGTTATCCAATTTTATCATAATGAATTGTTGCTGAAATTATTTCAGACTCTTGCTTTGAGGTTGATACACCTCTTAGTTCTTCAGTTTCAAGTTTGTAAGATAACTCCTAGTTGAACAGTGGATGCTTCTTCGTTCAGAGGCTGTAGATTGAGCTTCATTGGTGTTTGCCTCTTTCATGTTTTCTGATCTTGTGGGTTTTGATGTTTTTTGACATTTTGGTGTGTGTGTGAGATAGTTTTCAGTTCATTAATTATTTTGGAGTGTTTTTATCAGTTTTCTAGTTGCTGGTTTGTGAAGGGCTGAAGCACGTTCATGTTCACGTTGTCTTCAAGAGTTGATAATATTTTGTGGGCATTGGCTCATTATTTTCCTCACTCTTGGGCACCCCTTTTCTTGGAATTTCATAATTTTGGGCAGAGTGCTTGTTTTTTCCTAGCTGGTCGCCCTTGTTGGGAGGCCATATAGTTTGCCAATGTTGCCTTGGGATTCGTGCCAAATTTTGGTTGCCAATTTTGGGGAGTTTCTCAGTTGGAGGTTGGACACCTAGTCTTGCTTCATCCATTGCAATAGATTTGGGATCATTCTGAGGTGTTTGGAGGAAGTTATGATTTTTCTTAATGGCTGGTTGAGTTTTCCAGTTTACTGCCTTGTCATATCAGACTACTGTTGCAGCATATGAGACCTGGTATTTTCATTATATTCTCATTTTTTTATGGTGCCATATCATTGTAATGTCTTAAGGATGGATATCTGATACTTGGGCTTTCATATAGTTTGATTATCTCATGATATATTGTATTAGGCATCATATTGTAATGCTAATATAGTAGTACTAATCAGCTTTCATCCTTCAGTCATTTTGTATTACATTCCCGCTGAATAAGTGGTTGAGTTTGCTTTACTTTCTTGTTGCTCACTGAAAAGTGGAAGTTGTTGGCTATGCCACCAAGTTTTTTGCTTTACTTTACTTTCCTGTAGGCCGCTGAAAAGTGGAAGTGGCTAGTTTTGCTGCCAAGTATTTTACATTTCTCTATTGGCTGGCTTGCTGCCAATAGCTCTTTGTACTTCCAACTTTGATATTGTATTCAATTTCAGATCCCTTTACACCATGTGCTCTCACTTTGCCCACTCTAGGATTTGGATGATCAAAAAGTGAAGGGTTGCTTCCAATTTGTTTATCTTTACATTGGGCTAACATTAATAGGTGAAGTTTGTGTGAAAAATTGGGAAAAAACTAAGGGGGTATATTACACAATTCCAACCTAATCACATAACTAGTTTAGTGCATATAATAACCCAAAAAACATTTGGAAATCTAAGACCTGATGATTAAATTTAATAATCTCTTTATAATCACGGGGATTAAAACAAAGGTATGACTACAAATCAAATGGGGAAAATATAAATCAGGAAGTTTGAAACAAATTTAGAACAGAAAACTAACCAGGTTATGAGAATCATGTCCAAGAAAGGTGAGATCAGGATAAACCAAAGTGATTTGATAAAAAATCTAGGGGCCCTAAGGGTGTATTGTGGTAACAAGGCCATAACAAGAAGTGCAGTCATTGTTAATGATGATATTAAGTGCCATGCTGGCGAAGAGAGAAAAAATATTTTATTCATATTCAGAAAGTTGATAAATAATATAACACAGTAAATTGTTGTCATGTTAATGTCACAATTATAGTTGATTGTATCATCAACCTATTTAAGTATTTTTTGTATTTTGTTCTCTTTCCAGTCTCAAGTCATACTGCAGTAGTTTGAATATGCAGTTGATCACTTCCCTATGCGGTCAAGGTCTTCTGGGCTGTAACATGCAATTTGATCCTGGTAGAATCCTTGTAGCTTTAATTAATCTGTAGTCATTTGTGCTGCAATCTAATAGGAAGATGGGGCACTTATTAGTCAACCTAGTTAGTGGTGGATTCAATTAATGATGTCACTAAATGTTTTGTGTGCCAGGAAAGAGAAGATATGTCTGTAAATTCAGAAATTGGATAAACAATGTAATAATGATGACATTATGATGTCATAATTATAGTTGAAGGTGTCATCAATTCTTTTCGGATCTTTTTGTATTTTGTGTCTGTTTCCAATCTCAAGCTGTACCCCTGTGGTTTGAATACATAGTTGATCGCTTCTTGATGCAGTGAAGGTCTCCTAGGGGCTGTAACATGTCATTTGATCCAGGGAGAATTCTTGTGGCTTTAAACTAAAGTGTAATTAATCTGTAGTCAGTTGTGCTGTGATCTGATAGGCAGATGGGCACTTATAGGTCCACCTGGTCAGTGGTGCATTCAATTAATGATGTCACTGTATGGCTTGCCTGCCAGGTGAGGGAAGATAAGTCTGCGTTGTTTCAGAAATTGGATAAACAATGTAATAGTGACTATGATGTGATAATTATAGTTGAAGGTGTTATCAACCCTTTTCAGGTCTTGTTTGTGTTTTGTGTCCATTTTTAGTCTCAGGATATATGTTTTATTATGCAGTGGACTGCATCTATGCAGTGAAGGTCTACTTGGGGTAATAACACGTGATCTGTTTGAGGAAAAATCATAGGGACTTTAATTTAAACTGTGTATAATCTATAGTCAACTGTTCTGTGGTGTAGTGGTAAACTGGGCACTTATCACAATGGTGCGCCTGGTTCAGTAATCCCCAGCGTTCATGTCATTGTATTAATGCAACTTGGTGTATTTGGCAGATGGGTTGTTTTTTACTTAATCCTTGATAGGAAGGCTGTATGACACGGTGGCTGGCTTCTCAGTTATACATAATATTTCAGAATGACAAGGATTGTAAAGTGTAATGAGAGGGTAACCCACTCCAAGGTGTTTAATGGGCTTACTTGACTTGGTAAAAAGGCTCAAGTATTATGGAAAACCATACATACATGATCCAGCAAAAAAAGCACAACTGGAACGTTATTATTAGTTTAAATGAGTAAATCATACAGAAAAACAATGAATTTTTCAAGCAAAAAGAATGAATGTTTAGAGAAAAATGCAAAACCAATTGCCACCACATGTTTATTACCAATTGATACTTACAGGAAAGAACATAGCCAATTTTAGGAATCTGTATGTACCTTTCAACACAAAGGCCAAAAAAAAATGTCGAGCAGAAGGAATAGTATTTCAAAATTTACAAAACAAAACGAATAGAGTTTTAAAATTTACAAAACAGAACTACTAGTATTTTAAAATTTACAAAACAGAAGGAGATATACTGGAGGAAAGCACAACCAATTAGCATTATGCCTGACTAATCCTGACTTTGGATGCTTGATCTATTTCCAACCTGATATCTTGTGATATTCTGCTCAGCATTGTCTCTTCTAATTTGACTCAGTCTTGTATGGTTAAGCTTGACCATTATCTGGGTGATTGCCATTAAACACTGTGTTTCAAGGATAAATAATTTCAGTCTATTATGTAACAGATACATCCTTTTGCATCTCTGTATAATGTTGCATGGTAAAGCTTGACCGTTGCCTTTCCAGTGGTGCATTGGATAGAGCCTCTATTTTTTGTTGGAACAAATACTGAATAATGTCTCTGATATTTCACTATGGTTTCTTTTTTCCCATATGCGCATGTTTTCTAGAACTTTCCCTCACACAAGAATTCATTGGGTAATTATCTTGCTTTAAGAGTCAAATATTCTGTAATCTGGTTCTAGAGCCAAACATGTGTACATGCTTCGACTTCTTGTCCTCATTTTTTGTAGAGCCAGACATGGAGTGCAACTATATGGCATAAAAATATGCCATATGAACAATCGATGGTAGCCTCTCACTAGCATGAACTTATTCTGGTTATTGCTGAATATAAGATATGCTTATGCTATCCAGCTGATCAATGAGCGTAATTTAAATAAGAACATTGTTTTCTTCAAGTTAATACTGCTATGGTGAAACATAACATCCTTTTTGTTGCTTAATTTTCATCACTAATTTTGCAGAAAATAAGGCTTTAGGATTTAAATGATACATTTACACATTTTCTGGTTGTGAATTTTCAGATTCTCCACTTGTAAAATTCATGGAGGTGATCAGAACAGCAGCTAAGGTGGGGTTAGAAGCACAAAGAAAAGTGGCAGTAACTTCTGGTCAAAAGAGTTGCAGCTATAGCCAACTACTCACCTCTGCTTGTCAGATATCAAACATATTGAAAACTGGCGATTTTCAATTAGCTACTGTTGGAAAGCCCACTGAATTGGTAGTGCATCACGCTTCAAAAGTCAAAGCATGACTTGTTATATTAGAGCACTGTAACACTACAAGAAAATGTCCTTTTTGGCAATGCTTAAATCAGCACAATCTTGAATGTGCTGGATGGATTCATAATCAAATTAAACCTTGTTATTTATCCATATAATCTGGAAAATAGAAAATAATCTTATTCATTAGAGAAAACATTGTTGCTTTTTCTCGTGTCTAGTCTTTAGAGGGTGCTTTTATGAAAAACTTATGTAGGTAAATATTGAAAAGGATTAATTGGTGGATCCCCAAATCTTTTTAGATGAATTACATGGACTTCCTAAGTTTTTTGCTTTAAAAAGTTTCTAACCAGTTACATTAAAAATGATTGGTTTTATTTCAGGGTTATGTGGGAAAGCCGAAGGAAGGACTTTCTGAATTTAAAAGTACATTTAATGGAACAACTAATCTGGAGGGGGCTCGAATTGGGATCATAGCAAAGCCCTCTGCAGAGTTTGTAGCTGGCATGTGGGCCACCTGGATAAGTGGTGCAGTTGCAGTCCCGTTGGCCCTCAGCTACCCACAAGCAGAGCTTCTTCATGTCATCAATGATGCGGTCTGTGTTGGCTTGTTCATTTGTATTTGTTATTTCATATCATTTAGCCTTTTAGGCAATAAATACAAACTCCATGATAATGGGAGCACAACATATCAATGAATGGGTGTTAATTATTGCATATTTACTCCAAATTGCATTACATGTATTATATTTTTGTCACTTACAGCTCAAAGAGTCTATGTGAATAAGTGCAGTTGATCCTATTGTGTTTTGACTATCATCATGATCTTGATGAGTAAAGTTGCTTAGTGGAATGTAAATTTCTTCTATGAAATAATTATGCTAATTAATTCTTGGATGTTTGAATTCTTCATTTGGATTTCTTTTAATCTTCTATAACAAATGTTTCTTCCCAGTTTGAGTGAAAATTGCTTACTAAACATACAGCAACAAATATGCTATTTATGGGTTTCTTTACATCAATGTGTGTTTCTTTCAAGAAGATAGTTATGTTGCTGCTATTCAACAACATCATAAATGGTTTAAATTTATTTTACACACTAGGAGTTCACTCATTTGGCAGTAATCATCTGACTGATTGCCTCCTCCCACCTACAATACAGAGATAGTTTCCACAACTTTAAGTAAAGCCATATGGTCAAACAGACATCCCATGGAGACATGCCTCTAATTGTCAGTGCCATATTGTCATCATATGCTCTCACTTAATAGCACATTGCTCCTATATGACTCCAGTACCTCTGTTACAACTTTATCACCTGTAGCTACAAGAGACGGCACAAGGAAATAAAAAGAAAATACATTTACTGTTGATATCTTATTATGAATGTGGTGATATTAGATGGATGTAATACCACTCACACCTCAGGGTATGCAGTAGCCTACTACATTGTGCAGTGGTTCTTATGTGGTGTTGCAGTAGGAGGGCATGACGAAATGTCTTAAACTTTACTTTGGAGGAAGTCAATGAGTATAGCCATGCTACTCCCTAGATCTCTAAATGGTCCATTTTACCCTCTTAGTAAACACCGATAGGAAAATGGTTCACTTTATCCTTTCAAATTTCCGTGCATTTTTATTTGAAATACATGACTATGGTGATTTTTGCCCCAAGGTTTAATGAAGTTTAGAGTATATTTGCTCAATGACTTTGTTCTTAGCCTTTCCCTCTTAATACTTAACTAGATTTTGTCCATTTCCAACTAGATTTTGTCCATTTCCCAAACACTTTCTGACTTTCAACATATAACACCACAGATGGAATGATAAACGAAAGGATGGGTTATTGGCATGTAGGTGATGCCTAAATATATAGATTATCAAGAGCCAAATACTACAACATCATAGAAGATATCAAGATCTCACTTTCAAGCAACATGTGCATATAATGGCCATAAGAGATATAAAAAACATTCAATAATAGTAATAGTTATTATAAAATGTCAATTTGATGAGAGGAGCAAGAAGATCTGGTGTGAAAGACGAACCATCATCCTCCATTGCTCTCCATCTTTCTTCTTTTTGCTATTCTTTGTACTGTTGATGTTTACTTCCATTAGCATCTGTTTCTTTAGTTTTTTAGTTTGATTGCGTTCAGTGTTCTTGTTGTGTGTTGTTTGGTTTCATCTTATTTGTTTGGTCTGTTGTGTTGGACTAAATTATCTGTCCTTGCTAATTGCTATCAACATGTTCACTTAGAAATTGAGTGAGGCTTGACTCCAAATGATACAATGCATTTAGTGTTAAAGAATGAAGAATAGAGGTTCATGAATGATGATATTGTTTTTGTTTGCCTTAGCTTTGAAGCTCTCCCTTCTAGATTTTTTTTGATGACCATGTTATCACGGAATCTAGCAGCGCTCGTTCCACGGATAACCCCCCTACGAAACTTGTCCGTTTCCTAGGATTCGTGAAGTTCAAGTACGCATAACGGAGTGATTTTCAAGTCACCTCGAAATGCGTTCCCAAGTCTCGAATAGTCAATTCGAGCATTCCCCCTTGTTCGCCTTGCAAAGACCTTCGAAACGAGATCTTTCACGACGTTTCACTGTTCATACTTTGCAAATTGCGAAAGATGCAGTAGCACTGAAAAAGTGCGCTCCTGCAGGGAAATTCCAAAAATTTGACTAAGTCTGGAAATGTAAGGGCGCTAAAATTTAGCGCCCCTGCATGCAGTGAAATTCCAAAAAATGCAAGGGCGCTAAATTTTAGCGCCATTACATTTTCTTTCGACACTTAACTTTTTTTTATGCCTCTGGCACGTTTCTTCACGTTTTCGCGTTTTTCGTCAATCGTGCCACTTTTCGTGCCTAAATTTATTGCACGACTTGAGTTAGGTTTTCAATTTTCATTTTCATCTAAGTGGATGAATTCGCCACTTTGGTTGTTTTTATTTTATTTCATTTTTTCCTCTCCTCTTGCTATGCGTTTGCTCTTCAACTGCAAATTCGCGTTTTGAGGATTTTCGCCATTCGCTTCTTCAGCAAGATTCGCGTTTTGCCCTGGTAAGGTTTTCCATTTAGCTTTGTCTTTTCATTTGTATATGTTCATTATTAGCATACGCGTTTTTGTTTCTTACTTTCACGTTTTTCATTACACTCGTTTTTGTTGTTCTCCATTCGCGTTTTTCTTCTCTTTACGCAATGGGATCCTCCTTCATTGTTTTGGATGCGTCCTTCTTTTCCTTCGCGTTTGCCTTTCATTGTTTGCTTTCATTGCAAGAACATTGGTGAGCCTTTGCTAACCCTACGCATTCCTTTCTTTGTTTTCTCCAAACGCGTATTGTTCTGCATTCGCGTTTCTTTGTTTCCCTACGCGTCCCATTCTTATTCTCCATACACGTTTCTTTCTACCTTTCTCCTCTGTACGCAATTTCCCTTGGGAACTTCTATCTACCCGATGTGATTGTGTTGAGATATCTATCTCAGAAGTTCTTCATTCGTTTTGGTAAAACTTGAAAAGATTCGCCATTGTGAAAAAGAATTCCTAACACCTTTGAATGCGAATGTGATAGTATGGAGATGATTTTGAAAGCTTTCATTCTACAAACATTGCATCTGTCAAAGCGCCTTCGCCGTTCCTTCCTGCATTTACATCTTCAAGAATTGCCAGAATTGCAAAAGCGCTAAATTTCCGCGCTATGACATTTTGAAGATACCTCGAAACTGCCTAACACTGGAAAGTGTAAGGGCGCTAAAATTTAGCGCCCTTACACCAAAAGCAATTTTCTCAGAATGTAAGGGCGCTGAATTTTAGCGCCCTTACACTTTTTTCTGACTTTTTCCAATCTCTTCCAAACGAACTTCAATTTTGACCAGTGCATTCCTGAGCCTCGTTTTTCCACATTCGTGCATCGTTTTGCGTGCCTCGCCATCCGCTTCATGAATGTTCACCCTTGTGCTCATTTCGCGCTTACCCATGTTTCCTAACAATTGGTGTTTGTTCTGGCTAAAAGGATTATAGTCTACTCTCAGAGATCGTCAAGTCAAGAGTGCTCAGTGTTCCAGTTTCTTTTGATGACTGTTACGAAGCCTCCTTCTTCGAAAGCAAAAAGCAAGATGAAGTACAAAAATCAAGGCGTCTATTCGCCAACTATGGTGCTTTCGAAAGTTGAAGAAATAAAGGATACAGAAGTTGGCCATCAAGACTTGGTTGACTTCGCAAAGTTGACAGAGACGAAGCCTCTCCCTGATTCAATGAGGGCAATCGTACACAGCAATCTCCACTTGGTGGCGATGTTCCCCACAGCTGCGCACAATACTGAGTTTGTTCTTCAAATTGCGTCTCATTACATCCGAGAAAGCAGAAGTGTGATCGACTCTTCCGGGCACGAGATTCTGAGACTCGACCCCGATTTCTTTGACATTGTCTTCAAGGTTCCTCACATGGACAAATATATTGACATTTCTATATCAAAAGCACAGGAGATTTTCGATGCTGATCCTAATAAAGCCAAACAGTTGATAAATACTCAATGGCCCAAAAAGCCTAGATCGTCTGTTTCCAGATGGCCGAAAGGACTCTGAGAAGTGACTTCAAAGATGACGTCAAGGATATGATCACGTTTCTGAGCAGAGTGAAGGGTTTGCCGGAATCATCCACCTTTCACGATTGGATGTATGAGTACATCAGGATCATAAGGAGGCAGAAGGTGCATATTGACTGGGGTAAACAAATCAGTGATGAGATGCACGAGCAGTTGATTAATGCTCCTTCTACATTGAAGTTCTACATGACTTCTTGCCTGGTGTACGCAGCAGCTGTGATGAGACAATTCCCAGGTCTATCTACAAAGGGGAATCAAATGATGGTGCCTGTGTACAGATATTTCTATCAGTTGGAGCTAAAGGAGAGCTTTCATCATTTCAGACGGGTCACTGATGCTTTCTTTAGCCCTTACTCTTAACTGATCCAGCACAGCCTTGGAAGAAGAAGAGTGTCGATAGAGCTTATAAGGTGGTAAGTAAGTTGGATGTATTTTTCTCCAATTCAACGTTTACTTACTTAAGAGTGAGTTATTGCGGTTGTCCCCATGCTACTGCGTTATCGCCCGGATGATGGGTTCTTATCAGAAACATCGCAGACGGTGATGTCGATGCGGAAAGAGTGACAACCTGGCGTGGATTCAGTTCCCCTTTGACCGTGGAGTATACTATCAGCGCACAAAAGCTAGAGTGCATCTGTCTTGAGATCGCGAGATCATGACCATCAAAACCTACGGTATAGGTTTGATTTTGACTACCAGATGTCGAGAAAGAGATAAAAGGTCGCAACAGTGCAGTTTGAAGACATCACAGGCGATTGCAGAGATGAAGAAGCCATTCGAAAGATGGACTATTGCAGATTGACAGTTCAACAAATCAGAGATCTTGGTATCGCTGACCTACCAGAGGATTTTGAGGATCCAGGTGATATCATGAACGCTGTCTATGATGAGCAAGGCATTGCTAAGAGGCCGTTGCCTGCAATACAGTGGTCTAGAAAAGAGGTCACCAGCATGAGAGAAAGGCTGAGACCAATCCTAGCCAACACAGAAGAATAGTTACACAAACATGGTCATACAATGAAAAGTTTCAGGATAGACTCAGAAGGAGAAGAGTCCGAGGCAAAAGCACGCCAACAGCAAGAACTCCGCGACAAAAACAAATCAGCGGCTGTTCCCACTTCTTCACGAAGAGGTCCAAGTTAAGTTCCTTTGATGGTAAAAAATCTCGAGCTGTCCAAGGGCGGAGAAGGCGGAGATCTCATCCATCGCTCTGAGGTGGCCCATCTCGGAGATGGATTCCGATGAAGAAGATATGGCGACCAATCCATTGAAGATGAGGATTAATGACGGAACTGGAGTGCGAAGAGGTTTACAGGCGGGCGAAGTCGATGAAGATTAGAAGAAGGATGCGAAGGTGACTTGGTGAGCAGTTGAGGAGAGACAAGAGGTGATCACTTGAGGAACCCGAGCATGATGGAAAAATAACTACTTCTCCTCAGGGAATGTAGTTGAGAAATCCGAGAACATCATGGCCCATGACTTCAAGCACGTTCCTCATACCCCTCCAGTTCAGAACTCCTCCACCTCATTTCCCTCGTCACCTATTCCCACCACAAGCATTCCTAACGAGATATCCCCCTATCCCTGCAGCATCAACCCAGCTTGATACTCCTTCGGTGACAAGCATCCATACGGTTGATATACTGTCAAGCCCTCCATCGTCCATTCCTAGCTTGTCTTCGCCAACGTATGATATCACTCTGAGAACGAATTCAATCGTTTCATGAATGAGTCAATGCGTGATCAGCTCAATGTGTCAACTACAGGAGCGATGATGACAAACACTTCTCCAATTGTCATGATACCAATGGTGAGTTCAGATGTGACAATAACTTCAGAGGTGGCAATGGCGACTAACTTGATAGTAAATCCAGAAGTTCACACTTCTTTTCTTCCTCCTTGGCTAATATCTCAAGTGTCGAAGCGTAAAAAGCAAATGATTTCTCCAGAGGAGCTCGACCTTGAAGAGATAGTTCTTCCAAAGGCCAAAGGGAAGAAGAAGGCAAAAGTATACTCGAGGCTGAATGTTGATAAAGGCTGGCCATAAGTATGTTGAAATTGGCATACCACCGAATCAAGAAGGTGATGTCAATATGGAGGACTACACAGTAACAAAGGTCCAGCTTGGCAAGGTTACCAACGAAAGTGCAAAAGCCGATGCGCAAGTCACTTTGGATATCTTGGCGGGAAGGCTGATAAAGTAGAGCAAGCTCGCAATATGTACAAACAGAGGGCAGAGCATTATGCCATTGTTGTAAAGAGACTTGCCGGTTCTCCAAGTAATGCACAACCACTGACAGTGGTAAGTATTGAAGACCCAGCTGTCAAGAAAGCTGAGAAATTCGCCTCCAAAGGCAGGGTGTTGTATGACTTTGTTGAAAGATCATTGAACACGGATCTCGAGATAATTTTGTGCGGATGAGAAAACCACCATGTTGGCCAAGCTCACCACGCAGAGCTTGATAAAGAAAAGAGCGTACTTTCGGGGCGAGACATGGAAAATGCTTGCTTGTTGTCATGGTCGGAAATGAAGCAATAAAGCTCATCAAATTGGTGGAGGTTGGGGTAATTCCCGACAAAGAAAAGTTTGTAGAGGTAAAAGAATCACTAAAACACAGGATTCAAGTGGTTCAATCTCTCATTGAAGATCTTCACCAAGTACAGGAAGATGTCGACGGGCATCGCAACATTCTTGACAAAAGATCAGAGAGTTGCCTGGTCAACTTCTTGAGGACAATCGTATCTTCCTACCGGCCGCAGAAATATCCCTGATCTTCAAGGAAGCCATCACGAATTTGATCGACAGTTCAGACTTCTCAGAAGCTTCGCTGAACATCATTTGTGATACAAGGCTCACATTGGACAACCTGAAGACGCATCTTGACAGGTGCAAAAAGGTTCACTCATTTGCCATGAGATCGATCACGAGAATTCACACCATTGTGAATTACACCGTTGGTCCAGATGAGAAGTTCGTGCAGGAGACTAGGAGAAATTTGAAGACTTCCGTGCCCAATGCAAAGAGACGTGAAGCGGCCCCCTATTCTCCAGTGTTAGACATTTCCGGTGCATCCCTTTATGCATCTTGTAAATATTTCTCGACATTTTCGAATGTCATTTTGTAAATTGTAATTACACCAAGTCAAAAGATGTAATATTTTCAAAACAAATTACACTTTGACTTTGGTCAAAGTTAGGTGAGATTTCCTAAAATCGCTCACCTAACTCTCCCTGATTTTCTCAATCTCTTTCCTTCTTTTGCTCATCCCTCTTTCTATATAAGGTGAGGGATTTTCATTGTAATATGATCTTTTAGTCTTTTGCAACGAAGTGCTGCCCTTTTGTAAGCAAACTTGTGAAACTTTGCGTTCATACTTTGTGAATGAGATTCAATCAATAAAGAAAAGGATTGCAAGCCAAACTTTGCATTGGATTCGATACTTTTGTAAGTTGATTTGATTTGGTAGTGATTAGTTCGAGGAATCTGAAAGACTCTAAGTGGTTGATGTAAACTTTGTGTTACATCTATTATTTAGATTGCATTGTTATTTTGTTTATCATTGGTTGAGTGATCTATAAGACTTTGCGCTTATAATCATTTATACTCTTGCATGTTCTTGTTGGATAATCTATAAGACTTTGTGCTTATAATTATTCATTCTCTTGGATACTTTGTCGAAGGATCTACAAGACTTTGTGCTTGTAATCGTTCGTGCTATTGACACTCTTGTTGGATGATCTACAAGACTTTGTGCTTGTAATCGTTCATGCTATTTGAAGAATTGTTGCGTCTAAGAAGACTTTGTGCTTCTAACGTAGCAAACGGTACGTTTATGCAGATCCAACATTGATAAAGCTACGGAACGACTTTGTGCCTTCGTGAGCTTTCCCTTTTTAATTTATTTGTTTGTTGTTAATTACTTCGTATCTCGCTTCGCTTTGACGAGATAGAGATATTGGAATTCTTGCTAGTTGTTCGTTTCAAGTTATCAAGAATTCGGAACTTCCAACACGTGAAGCATTGTAAACATCTTCTCTGAAAAAAGAGAGAAGGATGAATGTAACACACCCCCCCCACTCCGTGAATTTCGTGTACATTGTGTAATTACTTTTGTGATTTAGTATTGTTTCTCTTAGCAGTAAGAAGGGCGCCTCCCCTTTCCGAGAGGAGAGATTCATATCTCACATAGCTGTGGTTGAAGTCCAAGTTGTGTAATCTGTCGAAAGTTGATTACATAATTTTCACCCAACAGACCAGATTGGCTCTGTGTGGGGTAAGAAATTTGGTTTTTATATCTCCTTTTGTCTTATAATGCAAAAAATTGGACTTGGCAAAAAATCTAGACAAACTCAGCAACTTAAAAAATTGCTTAAATTTTTTTAGAAACACATTTTTTTTGCAAAATGACAAGATGTATCCAATGAGTCCATAAATGAGTACAAAAGTATTTTCTATTAAATTTGATTGATTTGAGTGCAAATTGAGTACAAAGTCGCATTCTCATGCGGAATCCTGGTGGTTGAAAGTCTGATACAATAGATAGCTGAAATTGAAAATAGTAAAACTAAAAGTAAATACAGCATTTTACACCTTCCTCTTCCCTAATCTACTGAAAACTAGGGGAGAGGTAGATGTTCTAGTCCTTCGAGTATCAGTAGGCTGTGGCTCCTCAGTTAGCATGGAAGGCAGTGGCTAAGGCTCAACCTCCATCTTGGAAGTAGATGTCAATGACGACTTCTCATCCTCATGAATGTCATCCAACCCTACATCTCCTACTGCACCCACATACTCCATTGCCTGTCTTTCAAAATCAAGAATCTCGTCCTAAGTAAACAATGGAGATTGCTCATCTTGCCCTATCCAATCACTATAAGGATCTATCTCATCCAAATCAATAGGATTCGATGATTTGTCCTCTACCCTTCTTGTGCGCAATTGAAGGTTGTATTGCACAAAGACAAGGTCATTGAGGCGCTTTTGAGCTAATTTGTTCCTCTTCTTCGTGTGAATGGCCTCAAACAAGCTCCAATTGCGTTCACAACTGGATGCACTACAAGGTTGGCATAGTATGTGGAGGGCAATCCTTTGGAGATTTGGGGTATTTCCACCCCAATTTTTCCACCAATCCTTTGCAAAATAAAATATTGAAGAGTTAGAAAACAAAGTCAAAACACATTTATCAAATTATAAGATGCATGTGAAATAAAGACTTCAAATTTTATACCTAGTGTCTGAGTGGTTCTTCCTT
This sequence comes from Sequoia sempervirens, assembly GCA_007258455.2. NCBI lineage: Eukaryota > Viridiplantae > Streptophyta > Pinopsida > Cupressales > Cupressaceae > Sequoia > Sequoia sempervirens. The sequence continues at coordinate 49,071 of VDFB02028766.1, forward strand.
GAATAGCTTGACGGGGGAAGGTTTTGTCAAATGATGAAAGCAATGTAGAGGGAAGAAAGGCTTTCATGTTTTTGGACACTAATGATAGAGTGCTTTTAGAGTTTTCCAAAGTCTTGATGAAGAGAGACACTACAGATGGATCAAGGTTTTATTGAGGTAGGGTGAGATCAAAATGCGCACCTTAGGAATTTGAACTAGGACTTAATCAATATCGAAAAGAGGAGAATTGTGCAATTGAGGAATGCAATGTAGGCATAGAAGTAAAATTTGCATTACCAAACTTGAGTTGTTGAGAATGAACACATAATCTCAAGATTAGATGGTATGATAATGGAAATGGTCACCAAACCACATGAAAGATGGAAAAATGAATGAAATCACACAACTAGGATCAAAATGCCAACAAAATGGATGAAATTGTGTGACAAGATAAGTCATAATGGTAGCTAAGGATAAATCATGCCACATGCTTAAGTTTAAGTGTTAGACAAATGAAAATCGTGCAACTCAAGGCATGCTAGTAGCAAGAAAAGACATGAAACTGCATTTGGAAGAATGTTGGTGAAAGGTGGAGCAAAACCACACAATCAAAGATGTAAATGGTGAGAAACTCACTAATTTGCACGATTGGGCATCTTTTTTGTCATAGACAACATGGAATTGCACCTATAATATAATGCTATAGTTTGAGGGGTTTGAATTTTCAAATGGGGGAGGAGGTCAAAATAAGCACCTAAGCAGTAGGGTTTTCAACATCAATGAGTAGGGGTGAATGATTTTGGGAAGTTTTTGTGATCCAATTCGGTTTTCTATGAATTTTCTGAACAGTCTTTGTTGATTTCCAACAATTAATCTTCATCATTTCTATAGAGGCAATTGAGTCCACAGAGGTATATTCTCATGATTTCAGCAACAGTGCTCTATGCCAAAAGTAGAGTTTTGGTGACACATCATGAGTATGTTTCATCCTCACCAGGGTGTGTTCTAAAATATTTGAGGGGGTATTGAGCCATGATGTGGCAGCAATGTTTGCAGACATTGATATTGAAAAAGGATTCAGAAAACTAAAAAATCATAGGATCACATTTTGGCTTGTTCTCTTGGAGAGAGGATTTGTCTCACAGAAGATGTAATTGTCTGCAACAGATCTAGGGTTTTGAATCATAAATTTTCATTGCTTCTATGAAGGAGATCAGTTTCAAATCACTAGTTTGGATTGGTGAAGTCTCATGGTAAATATAGTTTCAGTATTCTTCATAAGATTCACTAGTTTTAGAGCAAGAAGTTGTTTCAGAATCCTAGAAGCTGTGCATGCATCAAATTGCTATTTTTGGCTGAGTTTATATTGGTTGTGTTAAATATTTGGCAAAGGAAAAGAGCCTATTTTAGGCTGCTTTATTTCATTCCTTCTTTAGGATATTTTTTCTTTAAAGTATCCTTCTTTGTTTTTTTTAAAGATTTTAGAGGTTGCTTTAAAATGTAGATTTTTAGGATAAACAATTATTACTTTTGAATCTCTAAAATTAGATATTCTGTGTAGCTTATAAATAATTGCTTTGATTACATAAACTCTAAATGATAGTTGAAGTTATGCTTATGCTATAGAAATTGTCATTCAAGGATTCAATCAGAATTTCATGTGCGTTTAATGTGTTGGATTTTGTTAATTGAATTAAAATTCAAGAATAGTGTTAGGCTTTATATTAACACTTTGATTCATCTTAATGGTAACTTCGTGTGCATCTAAGTTATTCAATTTATAAAATCTTACATTGTTGATGTGTGTCAAAGGTTGTTTAAACTTTACTTATCCTATATTCGTGTGTGTGGATTTACTGGTCTCTGATTTGAGCTAGTGAGGAAGTATTGGTTGTGTCTATTTTAGTTGATGTTACATTCGGTTGCAAGTATTAAAATATAAAATCTCATTTGTGAGAGTAGAACCACTTTCTTGACTAAAAAATTGCAATTTTCACATTTCCGGGCACACAGGCATTTTTTCAAACAGTTGCAGGTCTTCTGTTCTAGTTTATATTTCAACTTGTTTCACAAGAATGTTTTGTTTTGTAATTCATGTATTCTCATTTACACTCTCCACCACAAAAATACTAACATTCACACTAAATTGATTGCATAAAATATATAACAGGAAACTTATTTATTTATTGCTGATAGAAATTTTATGCTTAGAAGTTTCACAGTTAACATCATGAATTAAATTTACAATTTTAATATTTCAGTATGCTCACTTGGAAGTTCATTCAACACTTAAAATGCATTTTTCTCTGAAATCTAAGCATGTATGACTGGTACATAAATGGTACGACCTCTTAAAATGGTATGACTCCCCCACAAAATGTACGGCTCCCAAGTAGAGGTGTACGGCAGTATAGGTAAGAAAAATACATTTAATTAATGAATTACACCTCCTTTAGACCTGGTTTGACCTCCACATCACCTTCCTTTGACTCCTAAAACTTGTAGAGTGCCCTTTTTATTTGCTGCGGCTCAAAGTGTACGGAATATTTAGGAGCTGCACTGGGTAATAGAAACGCTATTATATTCCTTAGAAAATTCGATCAGCCACTTCCATCTCGAAAAGTATATGGTATGACTGGGTTGGTCTGGCTCGGCAATTAAATAATATTTTATTCATTCCAGTCTGCCCTTTTGTTCTTAATCTTCCCAAATTTGAAAGTTTCCTTGACACAAGAATTTGCAAATTTCAAAGATCTCCAATTGATGAATCCAAGTGTGAAATCTGTGTGACTCCGCTTGTAACCAGCTAGGGTAGGTCTTTCACTACTAAAATTGATTTCCCTTAGGTTTTCCTTCTAGGGTTTTGCTCCACAAGAAGCTCTCCAAATACACCATAGAGAAATAAAATCAAGCATAAGCAAATGAACTCACAATTTCACTTTTATATTTTCCCCTAGAACATTCTCGAATTACTATACAAATTCCCACTTTCTAAATATTTCATTAAAGCACATTAATAAAGTGACTTGTAACATTTTCCTTTAATTTTCACTTAAGTCACTTTATCAAATTAACTTTATTGGACAACTTTAAATAATTAATTTAATTCATTCCCTTAAATTCCGACATTAGCCTATGGTAAGAGTATAGGCTAATAGACATTTTGGGCTACTTCTCGGAAGGGAACATTACAGTCTTGTGCTCATTCTTGAGACATAAAGATAAGGCAGGATTTGGATTTATTTGAATTATTTCATTTATGCAAACCCCTAAGAGAAATCTTGTATGTTCTAACTATGTTTTTTGTTCATAGCTTAGAGTCTAGGGTTAGTTTAGTTTTTTAAGGGAGCTTCCCCTTATAATTTGACGAGCAATTTTACCCCACATACTGTTCCATTTTGTGTTGTCTCGCAAGAGACAAATTAAAACACCATCAATATGTTTGTGTTTTGACTTCCAGGGAGAGAAATTTTGATAGGTCTCTCATATTCTCCCCAATTTATATTATTATTTGGAGTATATTTATATTACATTTGATAATGAGGAAATTAATGCGATATTTATTTCCTAAGTTCTTGTGGGTAATTTCTATTTGAGATCAAGATAGCAATACACACATTCTACTCTGTTATTTCTTTCTGTCCATTTTGGGAATATGAATCGTTTATAATATTATATTATATATATCTGATTTTTTCTATCTTTTGAATAATTTCTGGTTGACTGCTGTATAATACATATCTTTTAATTTGTTAACCATACCATGTATGTCAAACTGGCTTCTTCAGGGGGTGTCTATAGTTATGGGTGCGGATGAGTATCGAGAACTTCTCGATGAAATTGCAGAGAAATCTGCTTCACATGTTTATCTTCTCCCTTCAGTTCCAAATCTTCTTTTACACAGCGACATGCCTGAAAGTAGTGGAGCAGAAGAAGAAACTTCAAGAAACCTATTTAAACATATACTGGAAGAGATTGAAAAATCAGCTTTGATCAAAGGTAAGTTACATTTAATCAATTAGCTTTCCCATCTTGTATGCTATGCAGTTTTAACCCACATTAAATTCATATATTGTAAGTTTTTCTAATGTGCAGGTAATGAACCAGCATTAATTATTTATACTAGTGGCACAACAGGTAAACCAAAAGGTGTTGTGCACACACATAATGGTTTGAATGCACAGGTAAAGTTCATTTCAACCTCATTTTCCTAAGACTGGTGGTTGGAAGTTTCACTGGATCTATTAGCATCATTTTAACTATCTTTCATTTGTCTTGAAAATTCCTGCATAAAATAAGTATTATCCCGGTTTCATTTATACACAATGACACAAGTTAGCATGTTTTTTGGAATTACTCAATGTTTGCAGTAAGATAGTGATATGTTGCATTTTCCTATCTGAAATAATTGTTATGACTGTAAAATACATTTTAAAGGAGCTATCTAATCTTTTCAGTACGTTCCTCTTTTTAGATTTTGAGAAAACTAAAAAACTTGATTAAAAAGAAAATTTTAGGTGAGAATGAAGGCAATATAAGTGAGGGGAAAATGCTCTGGGAAAATAATAATAATTAACATTATTATTTTGAAGAAGTGTTGCTATGAATGAAAAATTGACTTATATGTCAGGGGTGGTGTATGTTAAATAAGGATTTATTATTCATTCAAACTAAGTAAAAAATTGAGCTGATGGAAAAAGTAAAATGAGAACTAGGTGTTTTGGGGTCATTTTTCAATTCAATTTGTCTCAAGGCAACTGGTCCGGGTTTTGGTTTCGTTTTTAATCCCGTTAAATAATGATTAGCTTTGAAATGGAAGGGGGCATAAATCAATGATGATTATGGCTCTCCTTGTCAAGCAGTGGCTTGGGAATCATCCTCAAGACAGTTCTTACTGGGAGCTGTCTCAGGGAAATGTATAAAAATTCTGCACATAAATTTAAATCCTGTTCAGAGAATAAACAACTGTTTCAATAAGCTACAGCAGTGATTGTTATTTAAGGTTGAGTCAGACTCTACAAAATTTTGAGCCTGTACTATGAGGCTCACAATATATATTACAAGAAACATGTGTATATTTCTTGTACCACTGATTTATGGGTCTCATCTGAAGTTTTCTGCTATTGAATTTTAAAAGCCTGGAAATCCCAAGACAAATACAGCAGAATCGTGTTGGCTAAAGACCTTTCCATAGGGTTTTCCACAGTTCGCTAGTCTTATAGATCAAAGATATTCTGTCCCACTTGCAAATTGGACTTGCATAAGTTGAAACCCTAGACAACTCTTTAACACTTACAACACTTGGAAGCAACAAAATGATCAACCTTTTCTACCACTTTCTTTCTTGTATTTATAGTGTTCAATTACATGCATTTTGTGTCATGTCCCCGAATTGGAGGTATGGTGATTTAATTAAATTATTTAATTAAGTTGTCCAAAATATTGATATTTCATGAGGATAGCTTAATTGATGATTTAATTAAATCAAGAGATGTTATTAAATTAATTATTTATTAAGTTATTCCCATAAAATAAAATATCAAAAGGGACGACTTATTATTTAATTAATTTAATAATAAAAAGTGACTTAAGTGACTTAATAATAAAATAATAAAATAATAAAGTCACTTAAGGAAAAATCAAGAAATCTTCTAGAAGCCTCTAGGTGATGAGGCTAAAAAAGTATAAAAAGAGGCTTTGGCTATGCATTTGGACATCTTGAGTTGAATACACTTTTCTACCACACTGCTGAAGCTGAATGCTTAGTGTTGACGTGGTTTTTGTGACCGCACCAAACAGCAGAACGAAATAGTTTAGGGCTACTCCATTCTCTCTTGATCAAAGTATTCCGTGTGCTAAGATTTCGAGAAAGTTCGCACGTTCAACTCCAAGGTTCCTTTAATGCGAATAGACCTAGTTCGGTTGATGTGTATTTGCTGTGTTCTTACGAGGGGACTTACACAATTGTTCAGACTTCTTGCAGTTAGTAGTTGGTATGTGGTTTGAAAGGGATTCTTGCGCGTATGATTTGGCAATATAGTTCGTTTTCCTAAAACTAATCAGAAATGTGCGGAAAATAAAAGAGTATAAGGCCTAAGAAACTTATGTTCTATTCTAAATGCAGGATATGTGGGGCTCCGTTTCAATAGACTTCAACCAAATTTCACCTAGCCTCACGTCGGACAGCCTCAGTAAAATCGGTGCAATCTTCAAAGGGATAACAAAAGATGTTCAAATTATGATTCAACATGCATACACCATCACAACGACGCATATAAGCATACCAATCACAATTGAAGTTGAACTCAAGATGATTTCTAGTCGACCACGCAAGGCAAGCTTATCATCAACAAGCTGCTAGTGGTATGGAGTAAAGCGAAGCTATCTCAATAAAACACCACACATCAAAGTAAACTACTTGCATCAAATTAAGCTACTTGGATTCGAAAGGAAGAAGAGACCTTGCTAGCTATTCATGACAAGACGAATTCCACCATCAATGAAAAGATCAATTATCATAAAAAGTGTTACACAACAATCTCCTCAAAAGTTTTCAAAGGGAAAACTTTCTTTCTCTTCCACACTATGCTAAGCAAAATGACCTACTATACTCTACTCTCTAGCTCTGGCTCTAATGCTAATGTCCAATCTCTAATTTCCTGTTCTAATGAATTACAAATGAGGGGGGCTCCCCCTTTATATAGCTAGCCAAGTCCCAAAAGACGGCTAGGGTTACAATTAATAGAGTGGCCAGAATCGTGCCACCTCAGCCCTAACCTTAAAAACTGCCAGAATAGGGAGTGGTACATTAAATGAATCAAAGATTCCCACTCACTCCCAAAATAGTAAAGGTAATAAATGTCCCCATTCAGTCTTCTAGAAGATCCTCGTCCAGTAGTGCGTTCCCACTTGCCTTCTCTCTGACTGCCAACTCAAAAAATCTGCCAAGTACAGCCTCAACTTCCTGAACTGAAATCGGTGGAACACAATCTAGCTGAAACTCTAATACTGTGACTGAATGCTCATGCCTCGTACAAGATTTTCTCCAAGCCATCAAGGAGTCCTGCGTGTTCTGGATCAAAGTGGAGAAAGTAGCAGTATTCTCGAAATCATCTTGTACAAAGGTCTTAACATCTGCGAAGAAAGGCACCAGCAAACCCCTCAAATTATCAACACTTATCTCATCTGGATTCAGCCGCCTAGCAAATATGGCCTCAAAAGTATTCTGAACTCCATCTATGATATTGGCCATAGCTTTATGTACCCTAGCTGAATCTGCCTGTGCCGCATCGAAGAAGCCACGCCCTGTGATAGCCGAAGAATACCACCTAGAGAAATCATACCTGTCATTCTCATGAATGACACCTCCATCAATCAGCAATCGCAATGGCACATGCCTCAATGCCTCAAGACGTTGAATAACTTTACTCTGATAGATGGAAGTATCGCCCCAAGCATGATCCACTGCATCCATCCGTGCCAAAATACTAGAGGCCTGCTGAAAAGCAGAAGCGAGGTCCTCCATAAACTTCTCAGTCTCGGCACGAACTCCTGTGACCCATTTATCTGCCTCCTGTGCCATCCTTCCCAACTCCATCAATCCACTGATTGACTCTCTAGGTACATCTGCTGGAGGCTCTATCACTGGTACATCCTGCTCTCGAGATCGAGATAACTGTTGCACATATCCAATTAAAGCTTTGTGTTCTCTTTTCAACTTTTTATACTTCCCTTCCTTCTTGAATAACCTGTCCTTGAGGGCGAGGTAGGAGTTATCACATTCTTCTACAATCTGCGCTCCAGTAGGGCGTCCCAAATCTAGAGTCGTGACCACATAATTCTCAGGTACTGCCTCATTTCGGTCACACTCGACTCGTGGCACGGCTACATGAAGAGTACGAGAACCATCCTCTTCAGTGGAAATCTTCGAGAATTTTCTTGCTTTCTTCTTTGGTGGAGGGGCACTGATCCGGTTCAAAAACTCTTCCATCTCAACTGCTGGATCAATCTCCTCACTGGGGCTTCTTCTCATTCTATCTTTAAGCCAATCGGGCACATCATACTGTATGTCAAAGGGCTGCTGCTCCCGTGCCTCGACTTCCCTAACTTGTTCAACTTCTTCATCATTCTGGCGAGGCTCATTGTCCTCAAGTGGCTGAGTATCACCTGACACTATATCATCATCATCATTCATAGCCTCCTCTAACTCCTGCTGAAACTGAGGGTCAGTAATAGTCCCTCATCGTCTTGCTGATCAACCCTAACAGTGCGTTGACGCTCTGGCCAACTGACTCTCTCGTGGAGGCTGAATATCATCCTGTACTACCTGCACCTGATTCAATGCATTCCTCTGATCAGCAAATAAAGAGACCTCCTGTATGCTTGGAGAACGTGTCTCCAAGGGTGTTGCCACTGTGACTTGTGGAGGCTCTGGCTGAGTAGGCTCCTGTCGAACTAGTTCTTTCTTCCTGGGCTCCGGACCTCGTGTAATCTGCTTCTTCCTGCCAGTGGTGGGCGTCCTGTGATCTCCCATCATATTGTAAGTCAAGGCAATTGACCTACCTTTCAACCTGTTTACTCGTCTATCAACCCAAGCTCTAGTAAATGTCATGACAGGGATAGAGAGAGTATCTAAATCAGCAACCTCGGACTCTGACCAATCGGGAGGTGGAAGTGAGGTATCTCTAATTGCTGCATAATCCGGATGGACAACATCCATATCCTCATTGACCTGGTCCGGAACCGGAACTACCTCACACTCCCTGATCAGAGTAATAGGCAATCGAGAAAACATCCTTTTCCTCACTTCAATCTCATCAGCTGCATCGGCCCAATAATCTTCAATGGTGGCCTTATGTTTAAATTCTTCTGACAACACCCACTTGATGTTATGATGCGGGTCATAGTGTTGTCGACTTGTATGATATGAGAAATGATAAAACTGAAGTTCACTTTCAGCCTCTCTAGCTGCCTGCATTGAGGGACACACCTCATCCGAGTTGCCCATGACAATTGGAAACTCTATTCCCCCCTTCTTCTTCTTCTTTTGAATTTTATCAAAGGCAAGCAATTGCCTAGATATCTCTAGCATCAATATTCTATCTGTTGGGTATTTAGGCAGCCTATATGGGTATGATGAGAAACCTTGCAGCCTAATGTAAGAAAACCTCGGAAACTGTATGAACCAACACCCATACCTCTCAATTAGCTCTTGGGCATCCCTCGAGATTCTATGTTGTAATCGCTCCTGAAGCAATCTCGTGATGTACATGGTGAAAGAATCGTTGACACGTTTGTAGTGGGTTGTGCTCGACAGGTGCAACTGTGGACACGCCTCATGGATTTTGAACTGATGAGAGCCACATCCAACAGGCTCCTTATAAGATATCCCCCTGTACTTCGTCATCCGTGCCAACATATAGATAATGTAGGAGCTCATGTAAAATGTCTTCGTTCTCCTCAAACTCAGGAGCTGCTCATGTATATTATCACTGATCATCTCGGCCCAATTGACATAGTCCTTCCCTTCTAGCACCAGGTTGATGTAGTAAAACATCCAAGGCTCAAAAATGAATGACTGTGCACAACCTCCAACCCGACTCAGCATCATGATGAGGTCACAGTATTCCTGCTTCAAGTCATCCGCTATGATCTGCTTGGGCAACTTCGTTCGAGAAGGCTTGGGAGTGCTCATCCAGTGGGTGTTAATTGTATCCATGCATCGCTCAAAAGCAGAAGCATACATCCGCTCCGCTCGCTCCCTGGATTTATAAATCATGTTTCTGTGCACCGGGATCCCGAAAGCTTCACCAATGGCTGCCGGAGTAAGGTTGGCTAGCACTTGGCCATCTGGTGACATGATCGACCGGTGTTCTTTCTCGTAGCAATTAGCACACTCCATCATCAGCTCTGAGCATTGAATAGCTGGCGGAAAACCAGCAGCTGCATATAGTCCGCTTCGAACAATGTTGTGCGAAGTGGTCAAAGCCCGATGACTTCCAATTCCAAACATCCTGTTCTTGAAGGTCTCCAGGTTGACAGAGCCCAGGTTGGTGTCTGTCAACTTGCCCAGCTTTGAAATGAACTTTGATTCTGGCATGAATGTCTTGCTCGGCTTCTTGATCATAGCTTGCCTGGATGCACCATTGTCCTTTCCAGTTGTCCTTGCCTCAGCCATCTGCAAACAGTAAACATTCATTAGCAATTTAGTTTAATAAAATAATACATGACATTGTATAGGGGCTGCAGTCAACTTCTAGAAGCTGCAATAACTCTCGTGTTTGCAAACCTCAGCTTCTTCTTCTTCAATAAGTTCGGACTTCAACACTTAGAACAGATTTCTAAGTAGACTTCGATGGCTTCACTGTTCTTAATCAATGTCAACCAGCAATTCGAACTTCACACTTTATATCAGCAATCAACAATCTTGTAATCCACACTCTGAAAATTCAGCAATTCACTTCTAGGCGTCCTTTTCAACTGGCAACCTTAACTTCAGCAACAAATTAAGCTTCAGCCACACTCGTACCTTTCAAGCTTTCAGCAACTTCTCCTCTCCAACCAGCAAGTGCGCACTTCCACTTCAGCAAAGGCACCTCTCAGCAATTCAAGGCGACCCTCCTTCAAATGCAGATTTGAACAACTTCTAAGTGCGCCACTTCCACAACTAGCAGCCTCAGCAAAATTTCGAACTTCTTAATCCTCAGCAACAATTCACTGCACTGCTTCACTCAGAGCAAATCGAATTTTTAGCTGTGAAAACAAGTGAGAAATCTCTTCATTTTATAGCTCAAAATCGAATTCTAGAAGAAGCCATTTTTAGCCAGTGCATTTAACTTCCACTACTCCACTTCAAGAATTCAAATTTTCCCTCTCTGGTATTTCTGACACTTGTCTCTGGACGTCAGGAATCTTGCTCTTCTAGAAACTTGACTTTGACTGGCATCTTTGAATTTACTCTCAAGAAATTTAATTTAAATTCATCTTTTCTACTCACCAGCCGGAACTTTGTCACTTGAATTCGAATTCAACTCTTCATTATCTCTGGAAAATTCATCACTGAAGAATTCCATCAAAATTATCTAGGCAACTCATCTCGACTTCATCATTTGAAGAAATTCATTCCGAAAACACATTTTATTCAAACTTGCCTTAGAAAATTTAAAATTTTCCCTTAGGAAAATTCACAATTTGAGCACTGATTAAATTCTTCACCGAAAAAGTGTTGGCGAAGTGCGGAAGACTTGGAAATCCATCTATCATCGCGAATGTTCAGTACCCAGAAGAGAATTTTCTCCAGAATGCTTCGAATCCATGGGTACCCAACGAACGGGTTCATTTAATTTCTTTGAATTTGAACCTTAGAAAAATATTATTTTCACCATTTAAATTCATTCTTCGCCCGTGATTATTTGTGTTGCTCCAAATCGAGAAGTTTGAATTCATCTTGCATTATCATCCACTTCTGACTTCATCACTGAGAAAATTTGCTCGGGCTCTGAGAAATTTCACCACCTTAGGTTCTAGGCGTATTTTCCAAGGAAGAAAATATTTGCCTTAGAAAATATTTTAATCATCTCGCACTCTGAGAATTTGCCTTAGAAAAAAAAAATTTATTTCATTTGCCAGTGGGGAAAATTATCAACTTCGTTTAGAAAAAAATTTATTCACAGAGGCGCCTTGTACATTTTATTGCTCACTTCACTCCATATTTGAAAATATTCCAACGCCTTAGAGAAATTTTTAAAATCATCTCATACATACTTAAGGTGCATAGCACACTAAGCATTTTATTCCCATTACCTTGGAATATTTTCAACATATTACACTTAGCAATAGTATGTGTAGCCACTCTTACCATTTTGATACCCTCCTCAAGTCTAGTATCCATGACAGCTTATGCTAGCTGGCCATATATCTAAATTCCCATCAATTGGAGGCTATTACCTTCCCACCTTTCAAGTGCCTATCATGCCACCTCCCTAGGCCTTGGATTCACAACCACCTTTACCCACCCTACCTAGGCCACTTCCCAAACCCCAAATAGTCACCCTTTCTACAGCTACATAGCAAATTGGCCACACAATGCCAATCTTTTCCATGGGGGCTGCCCAATTGCCTCATAGTGTGATGGTTATAAGTTACCCCACGCTATACCAACAATGGATGATCCAAATCCAAGCCATCACACAAATAATGGAATCAAAGAGAAAAAAATGAAGCAAGATGTCCCTACCACAAAGAGGGTGAAAACAAAGTATGACCTAGTGTGTGATGCAATGCACTTCACACACTTCACTCCCCTCATAGAGAATCCCAAATTCCAAGTGCAACCTATTGACTACCAGATGGAATTAATTGGCAATCACCATCAACGACACGAGAGCTAAAGATACGGAAAAATTCCTATAGGAGGGCACAAACATTGTTTGCAGCTCTTTAATCACAATGCAAAAGAAGTTCAGGAAGAAAAGTGCCAACTTGGATGTAGCCAAGCAATTAATCAAGGCTACAAAGATAAAAAGGAAGGCACTAGAAGGTCAAGTGTCTATGGTGTTAAGGAGGCAATGAGGACCAAGGATACACAACCCAAACAAGCAAAGAAGCAATAGGTAGATGCCCAAAATCAAATGGCGCAACTTAGGATGGATTTGGCCACCACCATTTACTACTGAACTACTAACAAGATTACAACCAAAACTTATACAAAGTAAACAATAGAGCATAAACAAGATAGTTCATATGAGAAAACAAAAGATATTTCATTCATTCATGTGCAACTACAATATGTACAGGATAGTAATGCCTACAATCCCCGATGAATTATAAAAACATAACATTTATAGGACAACCGACGGTTGCTAAGAACTGCCAACCATTGTCAACTGGTACTCCAAATGTCGAGAACTACTTGCCAATTACATTAACTAACAATTATTTATTTTGTTGATTACACAATTATTTAATTAGTGCATTTAGCTAACTACATTAGCCTCCCCAAAAAGAAAGTCGTCTTCCAAACGACTAGCAAAAAAAATTGGGAGACAACAATACAACATACTATCTACTGAGAGGATGGATGAGAAGATGTCCTTGGAGTCGGGTGGACAAAGGAGGTCGGAGTGGGTGTCTGAGCACTGACCTAGCGAAGCCAGTAGACTTCCTCGACCCCCAGCTTGAGGTGATGTGTTGCTATCAATTCTCTCTCTAGCCGCCTTCACTATTTTCGTAGCCTCTATTTATTGGTGTTTGATCCTCTCAATCTCTTTGTCTTTGGCCTCAATTTGACTATTCCTCTCTATCAATTCTATCTCCTTGGTAGTCACTTTTTCTTTTTTGGCCTCCATGAGGTGTGTTTGCTAGGCTAGTTGTTCTTGGAAGCGCCGAGTAACTGTATTAGCCTCAACACACACCTTCTATGAGATAGATATGGCCTCATCAATTTTGCTAGTAAGTTGAAGATTAGATACTTCTTGACGCTTCAGATTGTAAAATAATTGCCTGTATGTTTTCTCCATGCCAAATAGAAATGAAATTAGCTTCCCTTCTTTCCCCTAGAAAGTAGGCTTGGCAAAGTACCATGTCATTAGCATCTTGACGGTATCAATCTTTGGCCATCCTTTGGACACCAAGAGGCTAGTAAACTCACTCTCATACCCAATCTACATAAATGCTAGAATGTGTTGGGCCTCATGCCATGCCAATGGGGAGTGGGCACGATCCAACCTATGACAAATGTCTACAACCTATATAATTGCAACCATAGGCTCCAAATCTTGAATATATCTTTGAATAGTACCCAATGGATCAATCTCATTGAGTTTGGAAATCTCGATGACTATCCCTTCTGAATCACTACATTCATGCTTTGGAACAGGGAGATCTGTAGTCGTGGGTGATGTCCAAGTGACTATAGGCAGTTGTGGTGCCAAGGAAGGCTCCCCTTCCTATATGGGCTCTAGCTCTGCAGTAGGTGTAACTGACTGCGTAGTGGGGATGCCTGTGTACTCTCACCAATAGACTGGATCACGCCAAGTTGCTCGATAGTGATCTCGATATCCTTAGGTGGGTTCAAAGGGGGAAACTCCTGAACATCAATGGGAGTGCCAAGGAGTTCTAACCAATTGTCAATTTGTGCCAAGGGTATTAGCAAGTCCCCTAGAGCCAATGAGGTAGGAAAATCACCGCTAACATGAATTTTCTCCACTACCATAGGAACTAATGGGGCTATGGGCTTGGCCTCGGTGGTAAGAATGCTCTACACTAAAGCTATGAGCTGAGTCTCCTCGATTGCTTTAATTGGAACTATGGGTTGACTCTTAGCATCTACAAACACTACTTCGGCTGAGTGAGTGTCTATGGGTGTGGTGCCATCTATAGAAGAGGATAATGCAATCGGATCATAATCCTTGTTGTTGTCCTCACCTTCACTTGATGCTGCTTTTTGTTTCCTTTTCTTCTTACGGACTGGAACTATATTGGCTATCCATGTTGAATGATGGATAGGAAAGATTATTCGCGCCTCTAGCATTTTCTGAATCTCGGAGTCAATAGTACCTGAAATCTTTGGATTATACTAGCGTTGCTTCTGCTTGAATGGTACTGCATCCAGCTTCAAATTATACTGGCATTGCTTCTGCTTGAATGGTACTGCATCTAGCTTCAATGGAATTTCATGCTGCACTTTGTCAGGTTGAAAAGATTTAAGATCATCATAAGAATATGCCAATACATCACTATATTGACATAAGAGTTGAATAAACTGATCCTTTTCTTCAAGAGTACAATTATTGCCAATATTAACAAACTTTGGATTCTCTTCAGATCCAATGTTATATTTCTCATATCCCATATGAGAATCAGAATTTACTTCCTATTGGCTTTTGATATAGCGATCATGCTTATCAAAAAGTCTTTTCAACGAAACTAATCCCTTAGGGATTTTATTACCTTTCAGCTGAAGAATTTTTTCATCTGGCTCCGATGAAGTATCAGACATGGAATCTGAGGAAGAAGAAGAATTACTTCCTTCAAAATACAGATTGTTAAAACTATCTTCGGTCTGCAGAAAGTTAATAATCTGTTTATCATCATTGAAAATCTGCCAATGATCCCAATTATCAGGTACACTAGGTCTACAGATTAATTCAATGATATATTTATCTTGATTAGAATCAAGATGTGGAATCAATAATGTGGCTGAAACTGCCAAAGAATCAGCTCTATCATTAAATTCACGTGAAACCACTGATATGCTAATAGCATCAAAATTCTCAATATTCTCCCACACTAAGTTGCGATAGTGTTTGAGTCTTTCGTTCTTTGTCTGATATATACTTCTTACTTGACAAACAACCAATTCAGCATCACCTTGAGCGTGAAGATTCTTAATTCCTCTGTTTAATGCAACAGCCATACCTAGCAACAATGATTCATATTCTGTTGTGTTGTTGGTATTAGCAAATTGCAGCTTGAAGGAATAAGGAAAAATTTCCCCTTTGGGAGAAATAAGAACTAGACCAGCTCCAGAACTATTAGCAGCACAACTACCTGTTGTGACCTTTTTCACACCTCGCCCCATTGCAAATGGGGACCCCTTAATTTTGGCTTTGCTTTTGGTTTGATGTTGGTTTGTTTTTGCTGTTGTCTCTCTCTCGTTCTGTCTATCTTTTCGAGACGTTCCCGTCATTGAGCTTAAACGTAAGATTTGGCCAAGTCTGAAATTAGGGTTTTGAACGAACTTATTAATTTGTGGTCAAGCAAGATGAATAAGTTGAAAACAGAGCTTAACATTGTTGTCAGTATGCTTCCAGCAGGCTCTCAGCAAATTTTCATCAAATTCTGGGTACTTACTATTTTTAGTAAGTGTGCAACTATAGGCAATCCTTCAGCAATTTTGAGATTCCGCTAGTCACACCGCATTCAGAGCACATCAAGTTACTCGCGTGCAAAATTTGAGTTGAAACAGGCAACTTTCTATTTTTAGCAGTCCAGCTTTCGGGACAAATTTCAGGGCTTAAACGAAGAAGTTTTCAACGCATGTCTACATATTCCTTCTGGGTTTTTCGAGACCTTCGCAACAGTATAACATGCAAAGTGAGACGACAACTTTCAGAATTCAGTCTTCCGAGGCTATTTTTAGGGTTTGCATGCCAGGGTTTCTTTTGCATGTCGGATGATTCTTTATGGGTTTTTCGAGAGCTTCGCGATGGTGTGACATGCAAACGGAGATAACCACTCAGTAAGGAACTTACTATTTTTAGCAGGTGCATCCCGGCAACCGCTTCCCAGCAGTTTAGAATCACGAGCTGATCGCAATGCAGCAAAAACAAAGACAAACAAAGATCATTTGATATGCATGCAACGCAAATTAGGGTTTCCAACTTCGGAGCCTGAAAAGAGGGGTAAAATGTCAGAATTTCTGAAAATCGGTGTAAACCACCGCGATCAGCATCCTTCAGGCTATCTGCTGGTAAAATTTCAAGTCAAATGGAGCACTTACTATTTATAGTAAGTCAATTTGGAAACAGGCTAAAAATAGCAAGTCAAGTGCATGCGTTGATGTCGACAGACAGGTCACGTGGTGAGGAGCGCCTCATTCAAATTTCAAGTCAATCGGAGCAGTGGAGCTATCAGAAGCAAGCATTTGCTATTTATAGTAAATCACTTTCAGAAATGGGCTAAAAATAGCAGGCTGACTAAAAATAGCAGTGTCAACAGGACAACAAGGTCATAAGGATGCAGTGTTCAAAATTTCAAGTCGTTCTGAACTTCAGAGATGCAAAAATCAGAGGGCTTACTATAAATAGTAGGGCACGGATAAGTTGGTGAAAACGAGGAAAAAATTGATTAAGTTTGGAACTTCATCCTGCAGCCATGGCGAAATGCGCCCAAGTTGATGAAGACATGATAAAAATTTTCTAAGTATAAAAACTCGTCCTGCTGCTATGGCAAAATGCGCCCAGCTCAAGGTCTCATGTTGGAAAAGTTTCTAAGTATAAAACTCGTCCTCCTCTCATGCCAAAATGCGCCCAAGGAAAAGTTGGTGAAAGATACATGCAAAATTTTCTAAGTGTAAATTTTCATCCTCCTCCACTAGTAAAATGCGCCCATGCTAAGAGGTTCAACAAGAGAAGGTCAAAAGGGTCAAAGATGCTCATCCTTCTCCACACTTCAAATGCGCCCAAAGGAAAATAGGGAAATAAAAAAAATTCTAAGTGTTGAGGATATCCTCCTCACCCATCAAAATGCGCTGATGCAAGAATGAGCTGGAAAAAGTCAAAGAGTCAACAAAGTTTATCCTCCTCACATAATAAAATGCGCCCACCCTGAAGGATAACATGCATGAAATTTTCTAAGTATGAAATTCATCCTCCTAGAGGCATCAAATGCACCCAAAAGAGGGCATGTGGAGACAAAAATGGAGAAGCTTAAGAGTCACAAGTCAAGGCGTTGAAAAGATTCCTCCTCCTACACAAGCAAAATGCGCTCATCCTCTTGCCTATGTGATATGCGCCATGTAAATGGGTGAATGTGGAGTGAAAAGTGGTAAATAAAGAATGAGTATGCTAGGAAATAATAGAGAATGTTGCCTAAGGCGGTGGAGCCAAGTCCACCTCAGCAAGTGAAATGCGCCAAGTGCAAGGTGTTGATAAATATTGCTAAGGCGTGGGAATTTAGATGTCTCTCAAGGGTGAATAAAATACAAGGCATGTGAAGTGAAGTATGCTAGGCGTAATTTTATCCTTCATCAAGTATGCTATGCGCCTAAAGTGAAGTGGAAGGGTGGTGGAATAAAGTTGATGAGAGAAAATATTGCTAAGTGGTGAATAAAGATGTTAGGCGTGGATTCAAAATATATCCTTCATGATAAATAAATACACCCAAGGTGATGGAAGTGAAGTAAAATGTGCTAGGCGCCTTCATGAAAATTTTCCAAGTCAAGTTTCCACCACTGGAAAATGAGCGTGGATGAAACAAAACAGGCAAGGAGAACAGAGTTGAGTAAAATTTCCTAAGGCAAAATTTTCAAGGTGATCCAAAATTTTTCTAAGGCAAATATTTTCTTCCTTAGAAAATACGCCTAGACCCAAGGTGGTGAAATTTTTCTTAAAGCACAGATGAGTTGCCAGTGATGAAGTTAGGATGCTAGCATTGCAGGATGGATTGATTAAAAAAAATTTCAAGTCAGAACAACAAGAAATGTTCACATATATGAAGAATAGAATCAAATTTGTTAAGAAAATTATTTTTCCAAGGTTCAAAATTCAAGAAAATTAAATGAACCCGTTCGTCGTGCACCCATGAGTTTGACGCGTTTTGAAGGAAATTTTCTTCTGGGTATTGAAGATTATCGATGAGGAATGGATTTTAAGGTCTTCCACCGCTTGTCGAGGATTCTGTGATAAAGATTTTGGGTGGGCACAGGATTGATGAATTTTTTAAGGGAAATTTTAAAATTTTCTAAGGCAAATATGAAGAAAATGTGTTTTCAAGGTGAAATCCTCCAGATGATGAATTTGAAAGGAACTACCTAGGTGAATTTGCCCAAATTCTTCGTGAGGCTAATCTTCTTGATGAATGAAATCAAAATTGTCGACGCTTCAGCTGGTGGGATAAATTTCTTGAAGAAGATGCAATTGAAGTTAACACCTTCAAATGATGATCTTAAAGTACATCTCTTTGTACGCCCTTGAGGAGGTTGAAATTTGGCTAAGGCATAAAAAATTTGAGGATGAAGTTGGCTGGAGAAAACGATGAGCCCTTGAAGATCAAAGCATGAAAATCAGGTAAGTAAGTTAAGTTTATATTATGAAATGTTCTAATGCTCCTCTCCTTGCTTGTTTTGCAGGAG
This sequence comes from Sequoia sempervirens, assembly GCA_007258455.2. Taxonomy (NCBI): domain Eukaryota; kingdom Viridiplantae; phylum Streptophyta; class Pinopsida; order Cupressales; family Cupressaceae; genus Sequoia; species Sequoia sempervirens. The sequence goes on from VDFB02028766.1 coordinate 67,903, forward strand.
GAACGTCGAGACCGAATGATGATGACTTAAAGTGATGAAGCAAATAGTCCAAGATGATGAATCACGAAGGAAGAAAAGGTTGCAAGAAAATGGCTAAGTGTTGAGACTTAGTGACAGAGAAGGGGCGTTTTCAAAACTCAAGATGCAAAAAAGAGTGGAAGTTCGAGCAAGGTTGAAGAACAATGTCAAGAAGAAGATCAAGAGCAGTTGAACTCCAGATTCTATCAAATTTTATCTGAGGAGGCAATCTTAGAGACTCTTTTACCCTCCTCCAAGCGATCAACGGAATTGGCTGAACGCGAACAACAGAGCAGTGTGAACGCATTTCAAGGCTGGAATCTTCTAGAAGATGGTGGACATTATGGCTCATTTATTACCCCACTCCTCTTGGTGGCGGTTTTTAGGGCGAATCTTGTTTAGGGCTGAGGTGGCACAATCTGGGCCATCCAGTCGATTGTAATCTGAGCCGTCCGTTGGACTTGGCCAACTATAAAAGGGGGAGTCCCCCTTATTTGTATCTCATTAGACATAGAAGTAGAAGTTAGATAGTAGAGAGTAGAGGAACAACTTAGAAGTAGCTTAGTATAGATTGATAGTGTAGTTGAAGAAGAGGGAAAGTTTTCACTTTGAAAACTTTGTAAGAAATTGTTGTGAACACTCTCTCAATAAAAGAGTTTTTCATTGACGGTGAATTTCGTCTTTGTTGTGAGTAGCTAGCAAGGTTTCTTCGTCCTTCCGATTCAAATGGTAGCGTAAAATAGTTCAAAGTAGTATAATTTTCATTCCATGCAAGTAGATAGTAGTTGTGGAATGTGGTCTTCAACTTGAGCAAACTTCGTCTATCCATACCACTAGTGTGTTCGCTGACGGTGAATGCGCTTTGTGTGGTCAACTGGAATATCATGTACTTAACTTCGATCATGATTTGTATGTTTATATGCGTCGTTGTGATGGTATTTTCATGCTAAGTTGTGATCTGAACACCTCAAGCTACTCCATTGAAGGTTGCACCGGTTCTGTGGAGGCTGTCCGAAGCGAGGTAAAGCAGAGCCTGGTTGAAGCTTGTGAGAATTGATCGCCATGCCCCACGCCTTAGAGTAAATTAGAGCCTTCTTAACCCTCCACCATTTCAATTCAGTACTTTCTGATTAGAACAGGAAACCCGCGCTTCATAGATAAATCTTTCGAGCGTTTGAATTCCTTTCTTCGCTGCCGAACAATTCCGTAAGTCCCCTTGAAATACCAGCAAATCACATCAAGCCAACTGAGACTATTCGCACTAGAGGAACCTTGGAGTTGAACGCACGAAATTTCTTGCAATCTTAGCGTGCGGAATATTTTGTAATGTCCCCTTTCTGGACAAAAGCACTTAACCCCGAATCTTGCATTCAAAGTGTTTCTCAAAGAGACATTAAAATGTTAGAGATCAACAAATTCTAGTAATAACGTCTAATTAGATCAAAGATGATTTAGTTATTTGTTCCTCGCCAAAGGATTATTCGTTTCTTTCCAATTATTCACTATGAATGATTCCTTTATGAGTACCAATGTCTTCTAAGTTTCCATAGATGGAATTCTATTATACCATTTTAACATCATGGAGTCATTATTACTTATAAAGCTCAATAATTGCTACAAGCATCATTATTTGATAATCGCAAATAATACATCATATATATATATATATATATATATATTGTCTTGTTCATATTGTACGTGCCCACCATCTATGATGTATCTATGAATTTTAATATATATATATATACACTTATCAATGGTTAACATGTCATCCCAACTCTCAATATATTTATCCATCCTAATATGTTCCACTATGAATTCGGGTGGATGGTTCCATATTAACTATACGATTACTAACATGATGCACATTTCTTACCTATGATAATGTGGTATGCATATGGGACTAACTATAAACAACAATAATTATTCTATATTAACATCTGCATTATTATCCCTATCAATATTAAATATTAATTTATTTATTAAATGCCAATTATTAATATCTACCTTTAATTAACATAATCTTGATATCATAATCTAGTCCCTTAACTCACAAATTAATCATTATTACCTTATTGAATATAATATATATATATATACATAACTATTATCAATTAGTTATATTCATATTCTTATTATATTTACTTATTACATATTATCATAAATTAGAATGTGATTATATACTATTTATATTTTTATATTCTTATTTACATATTGTCTATACTTATTAGATATTTACTTTTTACACACTATCTATGTTTATTTATATTTATTTCTTACCTTCTTTATCGAACTGCAGACGGACCTTCGATTCCTTTCTTATTTGATCTGCCTTGCCCGTGCCTCTTATAAACCTTTAATCTCTTATTCCTGGTCGATGGACAGCAGTCTTATGTGTTCCTCCAGCGGATGATTAATTTCTGATCTCTTCTATTCGATGTCTCAGCCAGTGAATGTTTTTCCTGCAGAATATATTCTTATTCTTATTCCCATACTGCGATTCTTATTCCCCTTATATATATGATATAACTTTATTTTGGGAAGAGTCATAACCTTCCAATACCACCGCTGACTTTTGGGTAAGTTATGATTTAGTTTTAATTTAAATATATTTCTTTCTTTAATCACACCTCTTCATTAGGTAATGCTGCCTTTTATTTCGGAGTTTTGTCTTATAAAAATATATATTATTATTTTATATATATTGTTATATATTTGATAATTTTTATTATTATTCCTTTTTATAATTTCAATATGAACTTGTATTTTATATTTTGTAATTTGTTTTAATCCATTTGTATATTATACTTTGAATATTATATTTATAATTATAATATTACCAATTATAATTATATTTAAATTGTAATTATTCATGTTTGAAATTTAACAATTATTTGTATGTTATTTATTTATGTCTTTTAGACGCTTGATAGTTTAGTGTTACAATTTCGGGGGACATGACATATTTTGATCGAGGATAGGGTAGCCGTTGGTGACTTTATTCTGCGTTGGTGCGGTCACGAAAAACACATCAACACTACCATCAAATTCAAGAGTCCAAACATCATTTGAACCAAGATCAACATTAGAACTTGAACTGCTAGAACTGCCTTCGTCTAAAATAGATACATTTTGAGGAGAAACAATGTTATCTTCTTCCAAAAGGTGTGAATGGGCTTCTTTTGATTGAGGAAATGATTGAATATCCTCATCTGCATTCGAAGATGAAACATCTTCAATCCCATTTTGAGAATCAAAAGAATTAACTTATGATGCTTGATTTTCATTTGATTGAATAGATCCTTCACTTGCTGAAAGTAATGGAGAATTTGAATCACTTGAAGGCCAATCTTCAGCAAACTCAGAAACTTCATCAATATGGAGGTAATAGTTCCCAAAACCAGCAGATTCAAAAAGAATTTGTGCATGAGGATCATCAGATTTCACCACCGTATACTTAGTTTCTTTTTTAGGAACTAATTTTTGCACAATGCCTTTGATAGGAATCCTGGCTTCTATCATATCCATATTAAGCTCACCCCCTACATCTTTATAGAAATTACGCCCAAGTAACATACCATAAGAAGCAGGAACATAAGCAACCAGGACTGTCATCTTTATTTTCTTATCAGGAAATGCTGCAAAAGAAAATTGCGCACCCTTGATTTGCCCAATTAAGGGCACTTGTTTATTATCCATTGAATAACAACTACCAAAAGTTTTGGTAAGAGTTAGACCAAGACAATTGGCCACCTTAATCGGCATAACATTATCCAAAGCGCTAGAATCAATAACACAATTGCTCAACTTGAAACCATTAATAAGCAAGGAAATATAGAAAGGTTCTATCTTTCCCGGAATTGAAGAGGGAATGGTAATCAAATTATTAGGAAGATTCTTAGCTTCTTGAACAGCAGGAGTACTTTCAGTAGAGCTTGAAATAGGACGAGTGTCCTTATTTTTCACAAATTTTACCAATCTATCAAATTGGTCAGGATTAGCTTGAAGATACTCAACTTCAGACATTTGAATTTTGGTCTTCCTAGCATGATCAATGATATCAAAAGCTTGAAAGGAATTTGCTAAAGATGCAGAAGTACTATGTTCAGCTTGTAATTTAGGATTTGATATACTGGTCTTTGGCTCATTAGAAGAGGCATTAGAAAGATTACTTACTTGATTCTTCGCTACATCTTTGGGCAAAGTAGGCAGTGGTGTTCCTCTATTAGCAATAGTAAATGGCACTTGAACAATATTCTGTCTTTGCTTCTTCATCTTGTTGAACTGAACGAGTCTGGGATCGTGTCATTACAACATAAGCTTGACTATGATCATTATCAGTTGGCACTGAATTATCATAGTGCATGAACCGTATAGTGGAGTCGCTAACTGCTTCTTCTTCACTTTGATAAAAGACAGCATCATCTTCAGTTTGAAAATCAGCAGAAAAAGGTTCATTCTGATCAATCTCATAATATCTAACTGCTGATTTTTGTGGAGGAGCTTCAAGTGCAAGCCTTTATGGAGGAGGAGGCAGCGTAGGCTGATTTTTAGCAGCATAATTTGAAGCTGAATTAGGATATATCCTTCTAGGAATATCCTTATATGGAGCAGCATATGGAGCTTGTGTAACTTGTTTCTTTAAAGCAAGAAGTTCATTAGCTAATTTCTGCACCATAGGATCAGTAGAACCAGCAACAAAAGACTCAAAAGAAGAATTTCCCTTGAACCAAATAGGATCCTTCCGAATTTTACCAGCCAAGATCAAATCATCTTCAATCTTCGTGGCAAGAGCTTGAGCATGAGTCAAATCAGTTGGAACAACTCTTCTCAACAAGAAACTAACTTCAGGGAGCTGAGTATTGATGAAGAAACACTTGAGATTTGCATGAGTAGGCTGAGAAGTAATAGGAATTCTATTTGCTAATTTGTTGAAGTTAGCAATGAATTCACACATGCCTTCATGTGTATCTTTCTTCATCTGAGTCAGCTGAGCCAACAAAGCATGTTCATCTTTAGCAGGTTTGAAACGTTCTTCAAACTTAGTCTTGAGAGTGTCCCAATTGGTAATTACACCAGCCGCCAAATTATAAAACCAATCTGCTGCAATACCTTGGAGAGTTTCAACAAAAAGGCGAATCGCAACATCTTCATGTTCAACTCCAAGAACACCACATGCCATATAAAAGGACTTGACATGTTCATCTGGATGTTGTTTACCATCTCCATAAAACTTAGGGAGATTTTTTCGAGAACCTTGTGGAAGAGCATGAAGAGGTGGCGTTAAATTCAAAGGACCAAAAGCTGCTCCCCAAGGACCAGGAAGAGCAACAGCAACAACAACAGCCATAATAGAAATGGAAGATATTAACGGCTTAAAAAAGAAAGGTGAAACTTCACTTGGAATAGGCTTTTTCTTCTTGGATGGTGGAAAGCTAGTAGTTCGTGAAAGAGAGGATATACTAGTGAGCAACTCAAACTTAGCTTGTTCACCTGGAGATATTTCTTGAGAACTTTGACCTTTCTTACGACGAACATAAAAACGAATTCCTTCCAATGTATAAGCAGAACAAAAACCCCAGTGTATAAGCAGAACAAAAACCAAGTAAATAGACTTAGAATACTGGACTTCAAAAGAAAGCGAGAGGCTTTCAAATGCGTTCGTATCCCTAGCAGAGTCGCCAAAAACTATTGGTTGAATATTTTGTAAACTTAGGAGGTTTGAAAAAATGGTAATTTCAACACAGTGTGTGAGTTAAACTCTCCTATTTAAGGGAAGGCTCCCCCTATCTAAATAACTAAAAACAAATATGGGTGGAATGATAATCTTTCCTCTTGTTTCAGGAGAGATTAAACTCTTTTCTCTTCGCAGAAAAGTAATATGAACTTTTAAATAAACTATAACAGCAGCTTGCAATAAAATCAGTAGAAAGGAAATGAAGTTTCCTGAAAGCTCAATGACTTCCGTTACTTCCTTCGGGACGGGAAAGCAATCTCAAGCACAAAGTCTTTATAATCTGCAATCCTATCTACCCTTTTGAAAGATAATTCTAATGATAATATACAGCATAAGACAACACAAAGTCTGCGAGTATGATGTATCTATTAACTACTATGAATGGGAATCGTTACGAGCCAAAGACTTGTAATTCTTCTTAACTTCTAACTTATGAATTCAATCTTCAACATTTACAGCACAAAGTCTAAAAATATTTTGATTGAAGCTCTCCCTAGCAATCTTCCACAATCTTCAAATAATCACAAAGTAATGCTCCCAAATGACAAAAAAACACAATGGATGCAAAGTAGGATTTCAACACAAAGTTTGAAATCTGCAACTCTTTGATATTATTTGAAAAAGATAAACTTATAACTATAAAGCTCAAAGTCTTTATGAGTACAAAATTCTGCAGAGTTTTCTTGCTTGCCAAAAAAATATGTTTACAAAGGACCCTCTCAAGTATTTATAGGAGAGAGGTTATGAGAAAAAGGTGGGAGGATCCCAACTAACTTGAGAAATTCTCTCAACCACCAACTACTTGCAATTGACTTATTCAAAATTACAGTCTTAAACTATTTTGACTTGTAATTAGATTACATGTAATTACAATTTACAAAATTGCAAGTGAAAGAAACACTTGCGATTACAAAATTTGTTTTTACATGTAGTTTGTCGAAAACAAAATGCATAAAGATAAAACATTTTATTCTATATCAATCCTAGCGTTGAAAGATTGAAATCTGTTGATAATTTCTTGCAACTCAGCTGGATTGGGGCCTAGTGTGTTTTTGGCAACCGCAATAGTCTTCAAGATTACATCAAAATATCTTATCGTCGCTAATCTATGCTCTTCATAAATAGTTTGCATTTTATCAAGGATCATTCGATGATTAACAAATTTGTGAATCGAATCCATAGTAAACTGTTCTAATTCTAGCTCTTGACGAAGATTTGCTGTCATTTCTGTAGTGACCATATCAGCTGCAAGTAATTCTCCTTCATGATTCAATATTCTGCAAGGGATTTTCTCAAGGCTATAAAGGATGTCTTGCTGAACTTCATCACTCATTTCTAGTGTAGCTTGGATATCTTTGATGAGATCTTGAATAACCAATGACTTGTTTGTCATGAGTTCTTCAAATTCTATGTATTTTTCTCTATTTGGTAGGATTGAATTGCTGCATTGAATTTGTATCTTGATTTGATCTATCTCATGCAAAATTTTCAAATCTTTTTCAAGTGAATCTAAACTTTGCTTGAAAGCTTCCAAAGTCTGATTCAACTTTATTTTTGCTATTCTGACATTGTTCAGAACTTGTAATGTCTTTTCAATCATTGGTATGCTTTGATCAATCAGCTGTGTTACTCAAGAATCAATTGCTTTGGATTTTTGCACAATTTTCTCCAATTGCTTGACTGATTCTTCAGAAGTGAAAGAAATTAATGGATTAACTTGCTCTGAAGAGTTGGCAATTTTCTGAATCACTGAGATGAGCTGTGACTTCTCTTCTTTTAGTTTTTCCTTTTTTGCCAAAATTTCATTGTAACTATGTGTTAAAACAGTTACTGAATTTTGAGCGTCTTGCATCATACTAGCATGTGTTTGCTTACCTAAATCCACCCTTGTGAATTTGTAATCAGATACTTGCATCTCATTTGGTGACTTGTCTGCAAGGGGTTCAACTATCTTTGCATACTTCATTTTGTTGCTATCCACAACTATCCGTGAAACGGTTTTAGCTTTCTTCACAACCTTTGGCTTTGATCTCTTCAACTGCTGGAAATCAAATACATCTGGAGAGATTGCCTGTTTCTTTCTCTTTAGAGTGACTGAACTTAACCATGGAGGAAGATCCAATGTGTCTGCATTTGAAACAACAACCGTATTTGAAACAGCAATAGATTCATTTTGAGTCATAGTTGTTACTCTTGGAGATGTCTCAGTTTGAATCGCAACAAAAGCTTGGCTGTATGGTGCATGATGATCAACATTAGCCATGAAACAATCAAAACTTGCAGCAGATGTATCAATTTCTGGAAGTGTTATCTGTGATGTGTTTGGATACATCGGATTAACATCAAAAACATTCTCCAGATTATCATGTATGTTTTCTATAGAAGCAGTCACTATTGATGAAGTTGATGTATGAAGAGCAGCTTCAATAGGAGGAACGTAAACCGTTGAAAAGGAATCAACATCACTATCAAATTGAGACATCGGAGACAATATTGATACTGGAGCAACATCAATATGTGGAGACATTATACTTAGAGTAGTAGGAGACTGAAAAACTTCTCCTTCTTCTTGATCAATGATTTGGATCTGCGTCTCTCTAATCTCCTTCCCTTTTAATGTTGGTTCCTCCAAAGGTTGTTATATAGCACGGTTGACTCTCAGCTTAATCCTCGTTCCTGAAGAAGAAGCACCTTCCTTGGACTTGTCTCTGACTTCTGATTTCAATCCAACAGGTCCAGCTGAATCATCTTCATTATTAACCCTGATTTTAATAGTTTTGATGCCTATACTCTTGAGCCAAGAGTTAGTATTTGCCAAGATTGACTGAAATCTATTAAAGATAGAAATTGATTCTTTATTAGACCATTGTATTGCTGGAATAGAAGCGTCAACAACTCTTTGTTCTTCATATTCTGGGTCTAAAATCAGCCCATCATCAATTACTCCTTCTGGAATCAAGGTTAAATTAAAATCAATAACCTGTTCAACTGTAAGCCTGCAATAGTCCATTTTATAGATTTCTTTCTCTGTTCGGAGATCTGCCCAAATATCTTCAAGGCGATGCACATGAGTGAAGGCCCTCTTTATCTTGTCCTTCATTCCTCTGTAATCAAAATCTGTCCTTGCCTTGAATCTTTTTAACTTAATCTCCTGAATCTCAGTTTCCATAGCTTTTGCCTTTGAGATACTTGTCAAGGAGTATCTCTCAATCTGTAATGGTTTATGAGACGAGATACTCACTCCAGTTTTATGTTGCACAGCTTGTCGTGCATGCACTGTCATCAACTGTCTTGCCAGCTCCATTAGAATTATTTTATCAGTTGAATACCTCGGAAGCATGTATGGCTGATCTTCAAAACAGCCAACTCTCATGTAGGTAAAAGTAGGAAACTGAAGAAAAAGACAATCATATTCATTGACTTTTTTCCAAGCAGCATCTGATACTCTGTTGTTCTGCAAGGTTTTGTCGAATAGGCACATGAAGTGACCAAAGAATGCGTCTTGGACTCTTCTATAATGAATCCTGCTTGGTTTCGAAGGCAACTGGTCATAGTATTCCCAAACTGGAACTAGAGATCTATCTCCAATAGTAGAAAGGCCTGGAAATTGCCTCAATGAAGCTGCTATATAAACCAGATAGGAATTCATATAGAAGGTGAGCATGGTAGGAACTTGTGCAAGCTGCTCACATAAACTATCACTGATTATTTCACCCCAGAAGATTGGGTGTTGTGCCTTACTAATCACCACAATGAATTTGTACATCCACTTCTCAAAAACATTAGAGAATTTCAACCCCATAATTCTGCTTAAGAGAGTGATTATATCATTGATTTCTTCTTTGAAGTCAGATCGATACAGCTTGGGCCACCGAGACACACAAGCTCGACGCTTCAGAAGCCATTTGGTATTGATGTGCTGTTTACAATCTTCCTTCTTCTGTTCATAATGATCTAGAGCACTCTTTACTGAAATATCTGAATACATGGGTGAGTCTGGAACTTTGAAAATCCTATGAATGGTTTCTGGATCAAGTCTTATGACCACATTCCCATCATCATCTTTAATGGTTTTGGATTCTCTGTCAAAGTGAGCTGCGCATGAAACGACGAACTCTGGCTCTAGGGCAGCAACAGGAAAAGAAGCAACCAAATGAATATAACTTCTCAGCAGCAACTGCATATGATGAGAAGTTGATTTCTCAGCGCTCTCCAAAAACTCGGACATATCAACATGCCCAATCTCCGTGTCTCTGATTTCTTCAATGTTTGAGACAACATGAGAAGGAGGGATCTCATTCTGGTACTTGTCATATTTGTACTTCATCTTTTTGTTCGGTGGAGAAGCAGGTTCCTCTGTCATCAAACAAGAATCTGCAAGGCTGCGATGAAAGTTCCATAAGGTCAAGACATCATCAACGTTTACAGGCGTAGACATGGCGAAGGCTCAAACTCAGAATGGTGTTTTGGCTATTTGAGGGCAAAAAATGAGCATTATAACTCATTTCGGGTTTTTGAGGGCTGATTGCAAGTGAAAGGGACATGTGCTTTTCATGACAAATGAAAAAGTTAGATTGCAACTTTGAAAAGTGCAAGTCACAACCTTTAGCTTGCATTTGCAGTCAAGGACAAAAAGTCCGTTTTTAAGGCACTTTAAAGGCATTTCAGAATTTTGAAGGCCGGCTGCAAGTGAATAGTGGATTTCAGGATTTTGAAAAGCCTATGCAAGTTACTTTTCATAACTTTTTAACTTGCATTCTATATTGAAATCTCCAACTCGCAATGGGTGAACAAAAACCTGATTTGCTTCAAAAAGTATCATTTTTTGTGTTTCTTTTTCTATTTTCAGAAAATGGAAATGGGAATGAGATGAAGTGAAAGAATATGGATGACATTAGAATGGAATGAGTGAATATGTATAAAAGTGAAATGGTATGGAGGGTGAATATAAATGGAATGAAAGGAGATGAAGGTCGAATGGAATAGAGAATAAATGTTCACAGCTGAAAACAACAAAACGCGTTTTGGAAAAATGATGGCATTATGAAAGGGGTTTCCAGCTATTAAAAGCATATGGAAATGAAATGAAAAGGAATACGTTTTAATGAAAATGTATGATATGAATGAGGGCGTATGAAAAATGAAGAAGAAAGACGTTTTCATAGAAAAACACATTTTTCTTTAACAGAAAATGCAAGGAATGAACAAACAAATAAAATGATGAATGCATTTGCAAAGAATATGACGATTTGTGTATAAAATAAAATGTATGAAGGCAGTTAAAAGAGAAACGCGTTTTGTAAAGTGGAAGACGGAGGTGAATGGAATGAGAACGAAACACGTTTTTAGCATAGGCGTTATTATACAAACAATTCACAAGAATCTAAAAAAAAAAAAAAGGGAACAGAGAAAACATACCTGTAACAAAGATTGCAGACAAAGAAGAAGAAGAAAAACCCTAGGTGCGATTTGTAAATAGAAAGATTTGATCATTTACAGCCAAAAGTCCGATTTAAAGCTCCTAGATCGATAAAATCTGCTTGAAATAAGGTAGACAAATGAAATAGAACTCAAACTGCTCTGATCATGGATGGCGTCGGGTTCTTGAGAGCTCAAAGCAAGTGAAAATGTCACTCAAAAAGAGAGGTCGGACTTTTACAAGCTGTTTGCAAGTCATTTAAAATGAAATCGGGTCTTTTTGAGGTATTTGCAAGTATTTTGACTAAAATCGGACCTTTTAAATCATTTTACAAGTTACTTTTAATAACTTGAACTTGAATCGGACTTTTTACATGACATTACAAGTAAAATAAAGAAAATCGGGCTTTTTAAAAGTCTTTGCAAGTGCTTTTAAAGAAAATCGGAGTTTTTTGAAGTCTTAACAAGTCAACATAAAGAAAATCGGAACTTTTAAAAGCTATTACAAGTGCTTTAAGTGAAAATTGGAACTTTTAGAAGTGATTGCAAGTGCTTTGAATAACTTGTAAAGAACTTTAAAAGTTCCTACATTTGCAAATGCTTCAAAAAGTTCCTACAAAGGACATTAAAAAGAAAATTAAAAAGCAAAGTGACTTGCAATAAACACAAAAAACTCCTATTATGGACTTGCAGTGAAGCTCAAAATCTCCTACTTGCAGTGATATTAGAAAAACCCGAATTTGTCAAAAAACACACTAAAAATGACTCAAAATTTCACGAAAATAGAGAAGAATGTGTAAAAAGTGATAACCCAAAGGATTATAGACCTAAAATTGAGATTTACTAATCTTTGCACCTCGTAATACGTGCCTTAGAAAAGAAAAACTTCAAATTTTATCAAAATTTCGATTGGTTATCCCAATTTTTAACGAGTCAAAAATTAGTGACAACAGCTAGCTCCAACTGGGGAACTCCCTTTGATTGTAAAACAAGCAAAGTTAGTAGAATCCAGTATCTGCAAGTGCCTTAGTATCCATTGGGCTACGGAGTCAACAAAAAGACTCAAGAAACAACAAAAATAAAAATAAAAGACACAAAGAGACTAAGGACTTATGTACAAAATTTCTCCGAAGTGCTACTCGAAGTAGTGCTTTAGATGCTGCCCACTATAAGGCAATGCAAATGGAGTACCATCTTTATAAGCCAAGCGAAAGCTGTTTTCACCAAGAATTTGATGAATTGTGAAAGGACCACGCCATAGAGAATCAAACTTTCCATGCATGCCTTTGGGTTCTCTTCTTTTATCCCAAAGCAGAACACGATCTCCAACTTGAAATGCTCTCTGCTTTGCTTTCTTATCAAAAAGTGCCTTGAATTGCTTTTGATGATCATTGATACGATCCACCACTTGTGACCTCTGCTCGTCCAATTGAGAAAGGTACATTATCCGTTTATCCAAGGAGCTTTCAAATGTATCATCTTCAATAGCCTTACCCAACTTAAGAGCTGGCAGCTCTAAAGTTATAGGAACTTCTGCATTTAGTCCATAGAGTAATTGGAATGGAGACATACCGATAGCCCTCTTAGGTGTGATTCAATCAGCCCACAAAGCATCAAACAACGCTTTGTGCCATGTTCTCTTATTTTCATCAACCAGCTTACGGATTATGGTAACCAAATTTTTATTGCTAGATTCCGCTTGACCATTACCTTGAGGGTAATAATCAGAAGAGTGAGCTAAGATAATGCTATAATCAAAACAAAACTGAGTTACCTCATAAGAGGAAAATGAAGCTGCATTATCCGTCACAACCTTGTATGGAACACCGAACCTGGAGATGATTTTCTCTTTAAGAAATCTGCACACTACTTCAGAGGTGGCATGTTTCACTGGAATTGCTTCGACCCATTTTGTAAAATAATCCGTCGCAGCAAGAACATATGAATGTCCAGCAGTTGAAGAAGGATTAATATCACCAATGAAGTCAATACCCCATTGTCTGAAAGGCTCTTCAATTACTATTGGCTTGCGAGGTAGCACTGCTAACTTTTGTTTGCCAACAAACTGCTGACATTTTGCACACTTGCGCACCCATTCATATGTATCTTGAAAAAGTGTTGGCCAGTAGTATCTAGCTCTTAGGATCTTATGTGCAGTAACCGGCAGTGAGAAGTGTCCACCGCATGCCAAGCTATGAAAAGATTCCAGCAATCTATCTTGCTGAGCTTTATCAGCACAGCGTTGAAAAGTACCATCTATGGCTCGTTTATATAAACCACTGTCCCAAAGAACATAATTTGCAGCTTTGAGCTTCAAATTTCTCCTCTTTGAATGACAGATGCGTTGGGCATTCACCATAGGTCAGAAAATAGGCAATGTTAGAGTACCATTCATTAGTAGTACTAACGAACAAAACCTTAGGAAGTGTTGTGACCTTTTCACACATCGCCCCATTCAAAATGGGGACCCCTAATTTTTGCTCCATTCTAGTCTTTTGGCTTTGGTTTTCATCTCTCTCTCTCTCTTTCCGTCTCTTTTCTGTCTGCCTTTCCGGGGATGTATCCGCTATTGAGCTTAAACGTGAATTTGGCCAAGTCTGAAAATTAGGTTTGTACTTTCCTGGTCAATCTGAAGTCAAGCAGGGTGAATAAATTGAAGACAGAGATTAACATTGAGGTCAGTGTGCTTCCAGCAAGCTTCCACTGAAATTTCATCAGATTCCGGCTACTTACTATTTTTAGTAAGTATGCAATTCAGGACATTCTGTCAGCATTTTTGAAATTCCAACGGTCACACTTGTTGGCGTTTAAATTCGCACCTCTGGAATGCGGATTTGAAAACGGACAGCTATGCACAGATAAACTGCTCTTCAAATTAAAGCTCCCTCTTGCTGATGATGTTCAAGAAAGTAAACTAAAACTAAGTTGCCTATCTTTTTGATCAGCTAGAGCACAAGGTTTATAAAACACAAACGCCGCAGCTGAGATTTTCTGATTTAAGAACTTCAACTACGACTAACTTAAACTAAAGACGTTTCTAACTTCTCAAGTAATAAGCAGAGCAAGAGAAACTAGAAATGAACAAGGTAGATTTTCTGACAAAATACTTCGATAAACTCTTTCTCAACAAACATCTACACACTTCAATGCAAGCTGAAATCGAGATCATAGAAGCATAACACAAATAACGGAAATCTGAGACTTTGGATCAAGGCAAAGGAGGCTCATGATTTTATTACTCAAACTTCTGGAACAAAGCTCACTTCTAACATGCCCGGAACAAGAAATTGCAGCTAAAGAGGCTTGCAATCTTGCTCTTACACAATAGAAACAGCAATCACACTAACTCCTTGTTGGCTAAAGAGGCTCAACAATTTGCTTATCACAACACAATTGAGTGGCTGAATAACAACTTGCTGCAATCTGGGACTCGCCAATTTGCTAACACAATAACCGTTAAAAAGAAACTAATGAGCAAAGGCTCTTATTTATAGAGAAGCAGAGGAGTAGGGAACCCTAAAATCTCCTTGCTTTCACAGTCTAGGGCTTGCTCAGCAAGCAAGCTTTATTACTAAATCTAGAAAGAAGATAACATCTAAAACCGTAGAAAGCAGAAAAAGCGGGAAACGCCAACTATTACATCTTATATTCTTTTTATCCTCAAAGAATGGATAAGGATCATTCCAAGAATAGAAAGAAAGCGGGAAAGAAAGCTTCTAGAAGAAAGCTGCTTTAAAGCTCGATCACATCCGCTAGGAAATTAGAAACTGTGTCCCGGTTCGGTGCATCTATGCCAACTAAGGCAATATTCTGATTCTCCAAGATCTCTTCGCCTTTTGTGATCAAACCTAGAGGATCTTTCACTTCTTCAACTGTTTTATGAGTTCTATTCTCGCAAACATCGCTGCCCAAAAAGATAACTTATTGATAACTTGGCGGCTCTGCAACTTTATGCTTTTGACACCTCTCTTGATTTCCATTAGAAGAGTATTGCAACACTCTTTTCCGATACCTTTCCTCTTTCTCATATCACACCTTCTCTCGTTCTTCAGCTGAGATGATGAAGTTTTGACATAGTGCTGATTCAGTCTTGAACTCGAGGGGAGTGTACTCCATATTGAAAACCTTGAAGAATGACTGTAAACTCGCCTATGTTCAGACAAGTCTTGAGCAACTTTCTATTTTTAGAACGCTGATTTTTTTAGCCTTCAAACGGACAAATTTTTGGAAATTTTTCTGAGATATGGGTTTTGCTCATAATTTCGTTGCAAGACAACCCAGATCGTCCGTTTTTGAAAATCTTGAATTTTGACTGAAAAAACAGCAAACCCTAATTTCTTCAATTTTTCACCAAAAAAGCTGGCACCTGGGTTTTGTTCAGAATACAATTAAAAATGGACCCAGTTGATCAGATATGAAAAACACTGACGTTTGATCGAAAAAGCAGCCAACCCTAGGTTTTGAAATTTTCTTAAAAAAGCTATGATATGGGTTTTCTTCAGAAGACTGATTGGAAAGGACCCAGATGGTTGAAATTTGAAAGCACTGAGGTTTTCCCTGACATGCAAAAATAAAAGCACTGCTGCAACTTGATGAAGTTCTTGAAAATTTCCTTCAGAAGATTGAAGAGAAAAGACCCAGATGATTGAAAAATGGAATGCCTTGGTCTTCTTCTTGAAAAGTTTGATCTTCTGGATGAAAAAGCTTGAAAAAGCAAGGGTTTATGTTGCTGGTCTGAAAAATATGATGAAAAACCAGCAAGCTACGTTCTTGAATCTTGAAAAATTTCTTCAAACTTGCTGCTCCAACTTTCTCCCTTGAAGGCTACCTGCAAAAATAATGAAAATAACATAAAACAAAGATGTTAAGTAGACTTAGGGTTTTGTTTTTGCTTTGCTTTCTTTTGCTTTTATCTCCAAAACCCTAAATCTCAGCTTCATTGAACTTGGACGCCTCTTTCTCCTCTTGCAATTTTGAAATTTTGAAAATTCTTGAAATTTTCTAAGTCATGAAACTTTGGGCGCCTTTCCCCAAGAGGGGCACTTATTTTCACCAGTGTTAGTCAAAATTTTGCTATTTTCAACTTTTCTCCATTTTGACATGCTACTTTGCCACTGATTTCTCGTTGACAGACCAACCCGACAGGCGAGCTGAGTGGTTCACGGCGGAGCCTGACTGAAACTGAGAAAGATGTTCTGGAGGCACCTCCGGCTAAAAACTTGATTTTGACCTCCGAATTCATGAGAGCCTTTTCCTTCTAGGGGCGCCCAACTTCTTCAGTGTTAGCCATTTTTCGTGATTTTCAAGTTCTTCATTTCCCTTTGATCTTCTGATGAATTATCTATTTCGGGGGCTACGCTGATCCGATTGACTGGCTGACAAGCTCACTAGATAGCTTGTCTGAAATTGATGAAGTGATCTTAGATGCTTTATTGACGAATTCTATCAGCTCAGTGCTCAAAACCTTGGGCGCCCTTTCTCTCCAGGGGCGCCCATGTTTACCAGACTTAGAATTTTTATTTTCTTCATCTTTGCTCTTTTTCAAATGATCTCGTCAGATCTGGAGTTCTAGGCGTTGGATTGACTGATGGTTGGGCTCGTTACGAAGCTGACGATGAATAAGGGTCGGTCTCCTGGAAGAGATTTTGCCAAAAAGTTGAATTCAGGCCTTCAAAAGATTGGGCGCCCATCTTGGCTGGGGGCGCCCATTTCACCCAGACTTAGTCATTTTTACACTTTTTCTATGCTGCTTCTGAACCTTGGTTTTTAGCCTTTGTCGGACCCTCTGTTTGGTGCTTTGTATTTGGCGACTGCGACCTCCGATAGGCGTGCTGAGTACCTCGTTGTAAAGCTGGATCAATTGTGAGGAGATCTCATTAGACACTCGTCTGCAAATTTATCTGTTGGGACCCCTGAAAACTTGGGCGCCCTTCTTCACCAGGGGCGCCCACTTCCTCCAGACTTAGCCATTTTACTGATTTTCAAATTTCAGAGTTTGAAGACTTCGTTCTGTATGTTCATCTTTGATCTGAATTTGCTGAAGATTGAGCAGTCGGATGATCTGACGGAGACAGGCACGTCGAAGCTGGCTGAGCTCTGAAAAGAACAAGCATATTCTCAAACCCTAACGGCTGAATCAGGGCCTTCAAAAAGCTGGGCGCCCTTCTTGACCAGGGGCGCCCAAAATCTCAACACTTAGTCAATTTTTGATCTTTTTAAATTCTCGTTCTGACATCTATTTGGAACCTCCCTATTCAGCTTTGAATTCCGGATGACTGGATCGCCTGATGACTACGCCGTTGAATTCGTTGCGAAGCTGACAGAGAACTGAGCAACATTGACTGGAGGCACAAACCCTAATTCTGACATTTGGTGCCCTAAAAAGATGGGCGCCTTTCTTCAACAGGGGCGCCCAAAGTCACCAGTGTTAGAAAATTTTATCATTTTTCAACTTCATCTTCGTTCTCCGTGCATGTTCATCATTTCATCTTCTGTTGAACGCTTGAGTGTTGATTTTGACGCTTGGCAGCCGAATGACCTCCATTGATGACCTCGGAGCTCCAAATACGCTTCTGAAAAAGCAGATTAGACCCAGTAGGGAAAAACTGATTATTTTGAGATTCTGACTGCACCAGCCTGATATGGACGTACTTTGAGCCAATCAAAATCAGTTTGGACCCTGTTGGACCAACTTTCTATTTTTAGAAAATTTTGCCAGTATACATTTCGAAAGAAACCTAGAAAATCCCAGAAAACGTTACTATTTCGAGAAAATTTCTAAAAATAGCAGTTTTCCTAAATTTTAGGGATGAAAAACTGAGATCTGGGTTTTGTAGGTTAAGCTGTTCTTAGTAGACCCAAATCGCCAGAAATTGAAAATTTTGTGTTTTGACCCATCATGCAAGACATGCACACCCAAATTTTGACCTTTTTGACTGATTTAACAAGACTTTTACTCATTTCTTCAAAATGTCTAAGTGTAACAAAAATTTTAATTTTGGGGTACAACAACACTGCATTCAGAACACATCAAGTTACTCGCGTGCAAAATTTGAGTTGAAACAGACAACTTGCTATTTTTAGCAGTCCAGCTTCCAGAGAAGATTTCAGGGCTTAGATGCAGAGTTTTTCTTTGCATGTCTAGAGATTCCTTCTGGGTTTTTCGAGACCTTCGCAACAGTATAACATGCAAAGTGAGACGACAACTTTCAGAGTTTAGCCTTCAAAGGCTATGTTTAGGGTCTGCATGTCAGGATTTTCTTTGCATCTCTGCATATTCCTTATGGGGTTTTCGAGAGCTTCGCAGTGATGTGACATGCAAACGGAGATGGTCACTCAGTGAGGAACTTACTATTTTTAGCAGGTGCATCTCGGCAGCCGCTTCCCAACACTTTAGAATCACGAGCTGATCGCAATGCAACATAAATGAGAACAAACGAAGATCATTTGATATACATGCAGAACGAATTAGGGTTTCCAGCTTCGGGACTTGAAAAGAGGGGTAAAAAGTCAGAATTTTCGAAAACCGGTGTAAACCACCGCAATCAGCATCCTTCAAGCTATCTACTGGTAAAATTTGAAGTCAAACAGAGCACTTACTATTTATAGTAAGTCATTTTGGAAACAGGCTAAAAATAGCAAATCAGCAACAGGCACCGATGCCAACAGGCAGGTCACGTGGTGAGGAGCACCTCATTCGAATTTCAAATCAAACGGAGTTGTGGAGGTATCAGAAGCAAGCAGTTTCTATAAATAGCAAACCACCTTCAGAAATGGGCTAAAAATAGCAGGCCACCTCAAAATAGCAGTGTCGACAGGGTGATGAAGTCGTGAGGATCCAGCGCTCAAAATTTCAAATCGTTCTGAGCTTCAGAGATGCAAGAATCAAGGGCTTACTATAAATAGCAGGGCATGGATAAACTGGCCAACATACCAAAAACCAAAACGAAAGAAAACAGGAAAGCAAACGGAAAGCAAACGAACGGGAAAGCAAACCTAATCTAACTATGTTACAAAGCAGGCTCTCAGAGAGAACCTAGGACTGGAAATAATGCTTGAGGAACTGTCCGTTGACGGGCAACGAGACATCCTCTCCTGTCAGTGTACGCAATCTAAATGCATTATCTCCCAGGATTTCAGAAATCTGATATGGGCCCAACCACAATTTATCGAACTTGTCGTGATCTCCTTTCTTCTCGTGGGCCTTGTCCCAGTATAAGACCAAGTCAGAAATCCGGAAAGACTTAATCTTAGCTTGTTTATCAAACCATCTCTTCACCATTGCTTGGTGTTTTGCCAGATTCTCAAGTGCCTCATCTCTTTTCTCTTCTAAGTGCATCAACTGAGACAACCTTGTTTGAACTTGATCTTCTCCTTCGAGGTATTCTTGAATGAACTAGAGAGTTGGTATCCTCAGTGGTACTGGAAAAACTGGATTTTGTCCGTAGACCAAGTGGTATGGAGACGTTCCCAAGGAACTCTTTGTTCTAATTCTATCTGCCCATAGAGCAAACCTTAGCTCTGTGTGCCAATCTTTAGGATTCTTATCCAACAACTTCTTAATGGCATTTAACAAATTCTTGTTTGTGGACTCTGCTAGTCCATTCCCTTGCGGATAGTAATTGGAAGAAAACCTCAATGTGATTCCATATTCAAAGGCCCAGTTGGAAAACTTCAGCGAGGAGAAGGCTGAACCGTTGTCGCTGACTAAGGTATGAGGGCATCCAAATCTTGTGACAATATTCTCCTCAAGGAACCTGATGACCACATCTGACTTGCACTACTTCAAGGCTTGAGCTTCTGTCCACTTGGTGCTGTAGTCTATCGCTGTCAAAATATATCTATGTTGGTCTGAAGACGGCGGATTGATCATCCCAAGAAAATCTAATCCCCACTTGGCAAAAGGTCTAACCTCAATCACTGGTTGCAAAGGCATAGCGGGATGCCTTCCACTATTTGCTGTTGTTTGACAGATATGACAAGCCTTTACGTGCTCATATGTGTCTTTAAAGAGCGTGGGCCAATAATATCCAGCTCTCAGAATCTGATGGGCGGTGGCCAAACTTCCTCCGTGTCCAGTTCAAAACTTTTCGTGAAAGTGTTCCATTAACTACTTTGCTTCTTGTTTTCCTACACATCTTAGATAAACGCCTTCATAATTTCTTCTGTAAAGAACTGATCCTTGAAGCATAAATCTTTGACTTCTCATTCTTAAAGCTCTTCGTTGCACTGGGTTCAGGTGTCGAGGGCATCTGTGATTCAACAGGTAATAAACTGTGTCGTCATACCACTCCTCGGGAGACACTTCCTCCAATACATATGTCTGCTGAACTAATTCTGGACCAACCATTGCGATTGTCTGAGCCAAAGCCTGTCCTCGTACCAATTTCATGGGTTGTATCTCTATATCGTATTCTTGCAAAGTGGCGACCCACTTGCCTCTTCTTTCTCCTAGCTCATTCTGCATCAACAAAGTTTTCACTGTAGCATCAGGAACAATTGCGTATACCTTGCTTCTCAGGATATAATGTCTGAATTTCTTGGCGGCCTTCACCAAAGCATATGCCTGCTTTTCAATGCTTGGATATCTCAATTCTGCCTCTTTCAAAGGTGCACTCATAAAAGCAATTGGGTGTTTATCCTTTTCTTCTGTTCTTTGGGTCAACACCGTTGCACACGTGTGCTCTGAGGCAAACGAATACAGATAGAAAGGCCTTGTGTAGTCTGGACCGACCAGCACTGGGGCATCTACTATTGCTTGCTTAATCTCATCAAAAGCTTTTCTAGTCTGTGGGGTCCATTCAACCTTTGCATTCTTCTTCAGCATCTCATTTAGCGGCCTAACTATTTCAGCAAATCCGGTTATAAACTTTCTCACAAAATTGATTTTGCCGAAGAATGACCTCAACTCTTTCTGAGTACCTGGCAAACCAATCCTTGAAATAGCTTCAATACGCTTGGGGTCAATTGAGATACCCTTCTCTGAAATGGCGTGATGTAACAATTTACCTTCGGTGATGCCAAATATGCATTTCTTAGCATTCAGAGAGACACCAAATCTTCTGCATCTCTGAAATATCTTCCTTAAATCTTCGACATGGTCTCCTCTTTTCTTTGAGAACACGGTCAAGTCATCCATGTAGATAATTATGCACTTCCCAACCAGGTCTCGAAAGGCGATGTCCATAGCTCGCTGGAAAGTGGCTCCTGCGTTAATTAGGCTGAAAGGCATTCTTCTGTATGCAAAGGTTCCCCATTTTGTGGTGAACGCTATCTTCAATCTATCTTCTTGTTCAACCATCACTGGATTGTGTCCTGAATACCCATCCAAGAAGGACATCATTTCCGAACCATTCACTATTTGCAATACTTCATCTAACAAAGGCAAGGGATAATTATCTTTTTCAGAGGCCCTATTCAGATTGCGGAAGTCTACACACAACCTTATTTCTCCGTTCTTCTTTCTGACTGGTACAAGATTGGCAACCCACGTGGAGTGCCTCACTGGAAAAATAATACGGGCAGAAAGAAGCTTCTTGACTTCCTGGTAAATCAATGGCTCTAACAATGGATTCACTGGCCTCTGCCTCTGTCTGAATGGCTTACTGCCTGGCTTCAGTGGTATTGTATGTGTAATTAATGAAGTATCATACGTCTTCAAATCTTCATATCCCCAGGCTATCACCTATGGAAATTCTTTCATGACCTTCAAGATGCCTTCTCTTTCTTTAGGTGTGCAAACTTTTCCAATAAAAACGTTCTTCACATGTTCATCCGTTCCCAGGTTGATAGCTTCACAATCATTACCTTGAGTACTTTGATTTTTGCTCAATTTATCAGTATCAAACAATCTTTCTAATTCAACCATTCCTCTTGGAATGACATTGGTCTTCAAATTCAGAATTCCTTCTGTATCAAATTCTGCTTCCTCGGTCTCTTCTTCATCAATGATTTGTGCTTCAAACACACCTGAGCATGTGAGAAAATCCAGAATTTGTTTATCATCATCGAACAATTGGAAATTCTTTATGTTGACAGGAATGGCGGGGGTTGAAACCAATTCCACTGTGAACTTCTTCAATCCTTCCATTGCTAGAGGTTCTAATGAGCTAGCAGCTTGTGCAAGAGAATTTGCAACTGAGTTCTTGGACCTATACACTTGTTTGATATTGAATGCATCAAGGCTTTCTATGAGGTCCCATACTCTATTTCGATAGCGGCCTAACCTCTTGTTGTGACAAGCAAACTGCTTCCTTACTTGGCGAACCACGATGTCAGAA
Source organism: Sequoia sempervirens (assembly GCA_007258455.2). Lineage (NCBI taxonomy): Eukaryota > Viridiplantae > Streptophyta > Pinopsida > Cupressales > Cupressaceae > Sequoia > Sequoia sempervirens. Next base: position 90,355 of record VDFB02028766.1, read on the forward strand.
TCTCCAATGGCATGTACAATCTTGGCTCCCTTCTGAATTGCAAGGAGCAACCCATGAATTAAGGACTCATATTCAGTAACATTATTGGTGCATGGAAACTGGAGCCAGTATGCACCTAAATAAGCTCCTCCTATCGGGCTAACTAATTCAAATCCTGCTCCATTGCCCTTCTTTGACTTTGACCCATCGAACCTCAAAGTCCATACTTGGTTCTCTGTAGGAGTGTTGGGAGACTGAACATGTGTATTCTCTTGTTTGCATACCTCTAAAACTTTTCTTCATTCTCAGACTGAGTTGTATCATCTTCTACAAGTTCCTCTATTAAAACATTGTTTTCTTCATTCATCTTCTGATATTCTTCTTGTACTAAGGTCTGTGGGACGAGCTTTGCAACTTGCTCTAGTGCCACTTTGCACATGGCACAAGTGATCTCGGAATGAAATGCTTCATGTATTCTGCACCAGTCGGGAAGTAGCAAATTCTTGATAGAGGCATCCTTACCCAACTCTGTTTCTTGTTTCACACTATTTAGGACAAAATCCCTAAAGTTCTCAAATGTTCCTCCACTTTCACTATCACTTGAATTACTTTCAATCAACACTTCAATGGAGGTCATGGCATCTTCTAAACATTTCCCCTCACTTGGGCTTTGCAGCATCAATACTTCTTGCTTGGAAGGCCTATATGAGCCTAAATCAGTCTCTACAAACATTATCTCATTATCTTCACCATATTCCATGATCATCAATTTAAGCCTGGGTGTGCTGTCAATCTTGATTTGATTCGGGACTCCCCTCCATGGAAGCCACATGTGGGAAAAATCGGTTGCAATGTACCCATTCAACTTTCTGGCCCAGTCTCTACTCAGCAACATACCATACCCATCTGGTATATCGACCACTGATATGTCAATGCAGCTTTGAATTCGGGGATCGGCTGACAACTGCATATGAATGTTATTTAATTCACCGACAAGTGGCACCTCAGTTTTGTCTAGCTGGGTCACCTTCTTGGTAGTTTGAAGAGGTACTATACCTAATCGTTGACACACCTTCAATGGCATGATGTTGCTGGAAGCACCGGAGTCAATCAAACAATTGTGCAATAATTTTCCAAAGATTCTAACTGACACCAAGAATGGGGCGGGTTCGTCTTTCCCCTGGTAAAATACCACTGGTTTCTTTCTTTCCTCTGGTATAACATTCTTCTTCTCATTCTTTTCATCCCATTGTGGAACTTGATTATCACGGGTAACCTTTTGTGTTTGCTCTTGCTTTTGCTCTATAGGCAAATTGAATCTAACTCTTCTTTTATCTTTAGTTTTCGACTTCTCAGGCTCGCTTGAAGATCCTTGTACCATTCCCACAAAACCTTGAGACTGTTGTGGAGTCTCCCAAGTGTTGAATGGCACGTGAGGCACCTCCTCTACCATATTTGCATTCTGTATGGGACGAGACTGTGTGCTCACGGGAGGGTTCCTCGATGAACTAGGTGTTTCCTGAGAAGTGCTCTTCACAACAGAGGTTTCATATAAACTTCCCAGGATTGTGTCTCTGACTTTTGAAATCTTCATTAACTCATATAATGGAAGACTAACCTTTATCTTCTTAACTTCATCTAGCACATAGGAACTTAGCCTTTTTATATCATCTCTTGGAAGATTGTCTTTCTATGGACAATGCATTAAGTGGACCGGCTGCTGGACAGTCTGTTGTCCGCTTCTGTTCTGCATCACATTTTGTTGCCTGTATTCTAGAGAATCCCGAGGCACATTTGGATTATTGCTCGCGTTTGGATTCGGTGGAGTTGAGAAATTATTCGGAGGGATTGATGACGTTAGGGGTTCTTTCTGATGATAAGTCCTCTGGTACACTTTGGGTGCTCCTCCAGATGTCTGGAATGCTTGCACCTCTCTTCTCCCTTCCACTAAAACATTGTTATTAAGAGGTGGAAAAATATAATTGTCTTGGCCAAGAGGCTCCTCTGAGTAACCATCCTGAACTTCTAAATACACTTGAGCCTCTGAATAAACTTGAGTCTCTTCAGCTTGATCGTCTAGTGTCCCCACGGGACCATTTGCCGACGCTGGCGGGAATCTGTGATTAATAGATGGCGGCATGTAACTTTGGTATCCAGGCGAGACATTAACTTCTTCTAGAATTAAAGCCTGGTCATATCTTTCCACCGGGACAATTTCATATCCCATAGTTGGAGGATTCTCAGTACCTTATGTGCTCTTTACTTCTCCTTTGAAAATATCAGCAGCTACTTGAAATTCATGGCACTGTAACTCTGAGTGCTGACCTGTATTGTGAAGTCGACACCATCCTGACATAGCTGCTTCAGCCAAAAATACTCTGTTAGCGGGACGGTTCTCAGGAGGTGGTGGGTTATCTAACAGTGATGGAACTCCGTTATTGGGTCCAGTATTCCAGGACCTCTTTTGATATCCTTGGTTATTATTCCGATACCCGTGGCTATTGTCGTGGCCATGTCCTTGATGGGCATCTTGATGGTGTGGAGGATTATTCTGATATCCTCGATTGGCACCTGGATGTGCCTGATAATTCTTCAACATAGATTGCATTTGATTATTTTGATTTCTGAGGTGAGTCACCTCAGATGACAGCCTCTTCATTTGTTCTACTAATTCTTTCATTTCGTCTTTCTCCTCTTGTGTCCTTATCAGTGGCACTGTGCTCTGGAGATAGACAGGCTGTGTGGCTGGAGTCTGGGATAAAGGTATCCCAGGGTGGAGAACTAATTGATCAGATGGTGGTGTAACATGATAAACTGGTTGTGGAACGGGATTCAATGCAGGAATTTGTTGATTCCATGTCGAACCTAGGGTCTGCATCTAACTGTTTGTCATGGCCAAGCCAATGTATAACGAGGGCCCAGTTATGTTTTGTCCCATATTTTGACTTACTTCCACAGCCTTGGCGTATGCTTGGTTCATATTGGCTGGTGCCAGATGAGCTTGTCTTACGAACATTGCGGTCAATGGGTCTAAGGCTGCATAATAGTTTTCCCTAGCATCTGCAACAACGCATGGAGTACGTAGCCTTGTGAGAGCTTTCTGGAATATGTTGTTGAAGGCATGAATAGGTTCTTTGTCTTGTCTTCTTACTTCTGTGAATTGGCGAAAAAGCTCTACTGGGGTAATGGGAATACCAAACTTTCCAATGAAAGCTTCTTTCATCTGCTCCCATGTTCTTATGGACCCAATTGGCAAATGTATGAACCAAAAGTGTGCTTCTTCTCCCAAAGAATACGGGAACAGTCTGCAAGCTACGTCTGCATATGCAATTTGTCTATCTCGCAAATGATCCTTGAACATCTTGATGTGATCCGCAGCAGAACGATTTGGATCATTGACTTGATACTTAGTGCAGAAATGCTCCGGATTCTTCGGCATGTCGTGGTAATCAGCAAACTCAAGAGGGGACGGATTAGTAACCAGCCAAGTAGCGCCATTTGGAGCGGGTTGGCCTCCTCGTTGACCTCCTGGTTGAGCCATTGCTTGAATTGGCTACCACCTTTGATATACAATTACTGGGGTTGTTTGTTGTTGTTGAGGTGTGGTAGCCTGAACTGGCTGCTGAATGAACATTGGTGTGGAAACTTGAACTGCTTTTTGTCGAGCAAACCTTGAAGTACTTGGAGTCTTGAACAAACTTGAAATTTCTTCTCCGCTTTCTTCACTTGACTGAACTTCCTCGTTTGAAAATACTTCTTCACTTGAACGGATTTCTTTCTTCTTCCTTGCTCGAGCAGGTAATTCTAACTCCACAAAGTCTTTGGATGAACTTGGCGACCTCAAAATTCTTTTCAACTTATCAGGTGAGAATGAACTGATACAATGCAGGATGTAGCTGATTACTGACGGCGAGGTGCGGGAGCAGGAGCGAGTGGTTGTCTTTGATTTAGAAAATCTCTTTCAATTGCAACTTGAATCTCGAGAGCCTTCTCTTCTTCCTCTTCCAATACAAAGCAAGTTCGCATATACTAAGCGTAGTTCTCCTTTGTCCTCCACGCGAGATTGTTCAGTCCTGAAAGGATGTCTTCTTGGTCATCGTTGAATCCCAAATTAGGCTACAACACTGGAAATATCTCTCTATGCGGTAGCACCATCTTGACTCATGATAATTTCTTCTCCAATGAATTTCTTTTTTGAATGAAAATCCCTTCTTTGCTTGAACGTGTTTGTTAGCTGCAAAGAAACGTCGAAGGCCCTCCTTCTAGCGCCAATTTCCTGTTGATGTGATTTTTGTGACCGCACCAATCAGCAGAACGAAATTGTCTGAAGGCTACTCCATTCTCTCTTGGTCAAAGTATTTCGTGCGCTAAGATTGCGAGAAAGTTCGCACGTTCAACTCCAAGGTTTCGAAATACTAGGAATACCCTCAATTGGTTTGATGTGAATTGTTGTTTTCACGAGGGGACTTACATAATTGTTCAGGATTCTTGCAGTTAACAGTAAATGGATGATTGGAAGGGATTTGTATAATGTGGATGATTTGACAATAAGTACGTTTTCTTAAAGCTAACCAGAAATGTGCGGAAAGTAAATGAGTGTAAGGGAGAGGTAGTTATAAATTCTATCCTAAATGCAAGATATGTGGAGCTCGATGTCAGCAGACTTCAACCGAATTTCACCTAGCCTCCCGTCGGACAGCTTCAGCAAAATTGGTGCAATCTTCAAAGGGATCATCATCCTGGTCCCACCTGATTGCCTGTGAAAGCCAATTGCGCTGAATATCATAAATAATGAGGGGCTGCTCCTCAGTTGCCTCCACTTCACGGACCTCCTCTCGAGCAACATTCTGCTGAGGCTCAATTATTTCAATGTTTTGATCGCTCTCTTCACGAGCTCCAATGTCTTCCTCTCCGAAGGAAAAATCGAAGTGGGTATCCGTTTCTGTCTCTTCTCCTTCATCTGGTTTATTGGCACCTTCAGGATCATTGACGCTCTGGGTATCCAACTCTCTTGACATTGGCTGGTTAACTTCCCCAACCTCTAGTTCTTCATTCCCTCGAGTCCTCTGATCTGCAAATAGTGAAAGTTCACGCACACTAGAGGAATGGGTTACCAATTGAGTCGATGACGTGTCCTCCGATCCTTGGGGTTCTGGCTGAACAGGCTCCACCTGCTGTGGTTGAGGCTCTTCTTGCGGTGGCTGTGGCTCTAGAGGCTGGGCAATTTGTTTCTTTCTCTTCGCCAACACTGGTGGCCTTTTGTCTCCCATGAGGTCGTATGTGAAAGCAACTGACCTCCTCCTTAATCTGTGAACACGCTCTTCCACCCAAGCCCTTGTGAAAGTCAAGACAGGAATAGACAAGGTGTCCAAATCAGTGATCTCCGGCTCTGTAACGAACACACTTGTACGATAAATTTAAAACTTTACAATTCATACATAAAAGTAAGAACAATACCATTTTGATTAAAAAATTTCTTTTCAAAACATAAATAAGAAACATCTTTTGCATCTTTAAACTATTTCATTCCAAATGAAATTACAAAGCATGAAGAGAAACATACATACATAGCCCGTAGGCTTTTGACACCAATAGAAATAAGAAGGTCCAGGAATTCGTCCTGTCAAGTCTTGGATCATCCGTCGGGTGTTCGTGGAGGAGAAACATCACTCGAGCGTTTTTCCGCCAACCACGGACTTATAATGCGGTCCCCCGCACGATCATTTTGCAATGAACGGCCCTCCCTTCGAAGAAGAGATTGGTTGGGTAACCTCTAATGACTACCAACTGGACATAGTGCTGTGATTCTACAAAACTAGCTTTCGTGCTATCGGCAAATCACAAACTAGGTTGTATTTCGGAATCACGGTGAACTGACAGTGTAGTACAACAACTAAATGGTTCCTTACACTACTTTGGCCAAAGTGTTTACGTTCAACGAAGAACATAGGTCATATGTCACATTCACTAGCCAGGTTCAACTTGACTTAAGGCTATCTTAATTCTACGCGTAGGTTGGCCTATCGGGGTAGTCCGTACCCTAGACTTCCTACAACATCTTACTACTGGAATGATGAATCTATTAAACAAGATACTACAACTGACGCCCTAATTCAGGATATACACATCCTAGGGATACAATAACTTGACTAAGTTGTTTGTATCTAGTTGTAGTATATAACTTGCAAATATTCTTGATTCAATCCTAGTAACTATTATCTATACACAAGCATATGCTCTTATATAGAGCCATTAAATACTACGCAGATTGCTTTCCATTAAATAATGTAAACCGTACATTATTGACAACAAAAACCATGAAAAGACTATATACATGATACTTTTATATCACAATTTATCACATGTTTAAGAAACTGATATTCTTTTTAATTCAATTTAAGTCTACCAGACAGTCAAACTCTTTCCTTTCCAGCCATGACTATAATTCAGAGACCTATCAGATTACTCGGAAAATTAGAAAAATATGTAAAGAAAGAATTTAGCATGCCTGATTTAGCTTTCCAGAAGTTTGGAAGGTAGCTCCTTCACTTGCCTTCACTCAGATGGCTTTCAGCTGGATACTTGAAACAAATACTCCAACACAGCAGACTAGCAATTTCCTGATTACTCCTCTCTTATTCAGAGGTTACTTTCTAACTAACAATTCCAAACTACTGCTCTTTTGTTTAGAGATTACTTCACATAAACTTAACAATTTCCTTACTAAGGCGAACTCACTCTTTAGCTGTAAAATGCTCAAGGAAAACTTGATTGAAAATTCGTGTGAGTATGAATGCCAAACGCAGGTATATATAGGTTTGATTTTAAAACTGATTTCCACCTTCTATGGCGCTAGAACTGCCAGCAAGTGGAGGAATGTTTCAAACTAAAAACGTGTTGCAATATAATGAGGGTTTCGACCTCCATTTTAGACAGCAAAGAAGCTTATTTCAATTCGAGTTTGTTCAGATTGTTAAAAACGTGACAGCTCTCAATCTGGCGCGTTTTTACAGTTAGGTTAATTGCCAAGTTTTCATTTCAGACTTTTTCCTTGCTCAAATGGCGTCCACATTTCCTTCTGTTTGCTAAGCATGAAATATCTCAGCCATTTTCTGACGCCTGGCCCTAGTCGCGCGATTTCTCTGCGCGTTTTTCATTTTCTTTAAGCATTTTCACGTTTTTTCTTCCTTATTTCGATTTTGTAAATCTTTAATTCTTTGATAAAGTCTTCAAAATAATTATGACGCATTTGCTCAAGCTCAGTTTTGAATTTTAATATTTCAACGGATTCATTTAGAGAAATTCGCGATTTAGAGAAATCCGCGATTTTTATTCTCTTTTATGATTTACATTCTCATTTTATAAAAGTGTTTAAAATGTTTAATTTACATTTCATTTGATTTGTAAATTCTTTTATTTAAATATATTTTATATATTCTATTAAAATATTTATATAATATAGTTTTTGTATAATTATTTAAATTATTAATTTAAATAATATCGTATACATTTTAAACTATATTACATTAATATTTTAATATAATATTAAATATATAGAAATACTTATCTTTATACCAATACATATGTATTCATTTACATTATACGTTTATCTATTGTGCCTCAATCAATACTTATATGAAAACATGTAAATGTATATATATGTATTTGTATAAATTCAGAGGCAAGATATCGTTACTATATATAATTCATTCATCTCGTTAGCTGTGGGTATGTATACTTGTATATATATCTATATATATACTACATGTATAAGTATCCATAAATACATTTATATCGACACATACGTTGGCATATCCATCTGCTTAATACGTTTGTATCGACATGAATGTACTTATGGGTACTTGTACATATCGTATTCGTATGTACAAATACACATATCCACCTCTAACCAGAACTTATCATTTATAAGGTTATACTGGCAAGCATCACTTGTTTACACATTCAGAAGAAGACACAACTCCTAATGATACTAGACAAGCCTACGGATGACTTACCTTTAACCAGAACAATGACTTAGCTTACACAGTTCTAAGGTTTGTGTGTGTATGTCCAGTTGGTATCCATTACTGTTTACCCGACCAAGTTCTTCCCCGAGTGATATCTCTCCTTTGTCTCGAGGTACGAACCTGTTTCCTGCAAATCATGACATGGTAACGGAAGTTATTTGCTCAAGACCAAAGTAATATACATTAAGCATCGTATAAAGTTAGAACAACATTATTTCATAACTCAATATGCTAATTTCATTCAAGATTTACATCAATAGAAGCATCAGATAATGAGACAATCATTTAGGATACATCCAATTGATCACAAGAACAATTCAATTTATTCAACAGAAAGATTCAACATTTACAATGTACATCCTATGAATAGTAGCTATACAATCGGGGTGTAACAGGCTCGGCCCAATCTACTGGTGGAATCGGAGTGTTCTTTACTGCTTCGTAATCCGGATGGATCAACCTGGTATCTTCTTCAACTTGATCCGGCACTTGGATCACTTCACATTCTCTGATCATCTTGAGTGGCAACCTCGAAAACATTCTCTTCCTAATCTCAGCCTCACTTCCAGCATTTGCCCAAAAATCTTCTAAGTGAACTTTGTGCCTGTACTCTACTCCTTGCACTGTTCCAATCTTTCCCTTAGGATCAAAATCTTGTCGGCTGGTATGAAGAGTCAACTTATAGAATTTCAATTCATTTTCAGCCTCCTTGGCTGCCTGCAGAGTAGGGCATTCTTCAAGTGAGTTTCCTAATACAATGGGGAAATGTAAGCCTCCCTTCTTCTTTCGCCTTATGATTTTGTCGTAGGCCACCAACTGCCTAGACAACTCAAGTAGTATCATCCTGTTGGTGGGGTACCTAGGTAATTTGTAGACATATGAATCGTACCCTGGCAGCCTCAAATAAGTAAACTTCGGGAATTGGACGAACCAACACCCATACTCTTCTATTAACATCTGAGCCTCTTCGGATATCCTCTGTTGTAACCTCTGCTGAAGGGTTCTTGTGATATACATAGTGAAAGCGTCATTAACTCTCTTGAAGTCACCTGTGTGCGTGAGGTGCAACTGTCTGCAGGACTCGTGAATCTTGAACTGATTGTATCCACAGCCAATTGGTTCTTGATACGCCAACCCTCTATACTTGGTCATCCGAGCAAGCATGTAGATAACATACGAGCTCATGTAAAATGTTTTTGTTCTCCTGAGACTCGGGAACTGTTCGTCAATATTATCACTTATCATTTGCGCCCAGTTTACTTGCTTCTTCCCTTCGAGCACCACGCTGATGTAGAAGAACATCCATGGCTCGAACACAAATGATTGTGGGCTGCCGTTAACCCTGCTGAGCAGCATAATGATATCGCAATACTCCTGCTTCAGCTCTTCTGAAATTATCTGCTTTGGCAGCCTTGTAGCAGGAGGCTTCGACTTTCGCATCCAAGTAGTGTTTATCCTCTTCATGCACTTTTCAAAGGACGTGGCGTACATCTTGTCAGCCTTTGCCTTGGATTTATACAACATATTGTCAGTAGCAAGTATCCCAAACGCCTCGCCAATTGCGTCAGGTGCAAAGTTGGCCAGTATCATACCATCCAGAGAACTGATAGTCCGATCATCCGAGTTGTAAAAGTTGGCGCACTCTAAGATTAACTCAGGACAACGAACTGCCGGTTGGAACCCTGCTGCTGCGTACAATCCGCTCTTCACAATATTGTGCGATGCCTCTGTAGGAAGGTTGCCACCTTCCCCATACATTCTGCGCATGAAGGCCTCGAGGTTGAAAGTCCCCAGGTTGGTGTCCGTCAGGTTGCCAAACTTCGACATGATCTTTGATTCCGGGATAAAGGAATTCTTCAAACCTTTGATAATTGCTTGCCTGGAGGCGTTCTCCTTGCCAGCTTCGTTGTTCCCAACCTTGGCTCCAGCTTTGCTGGTTCTAGCAACATCAGCCTTTCGTCCATCAGCCATCTGCAAGATAAGAGGCAAACATTACACTTCCAACTTTTAAAAATAAAAATCACGTGAGACGGCTGGTGGATGGAGTTGGCTGCGAAAATAATCGTGAGTTAATAGCTTCAGCAACCAACTTTGACTTCAAACCTCGGCACACTTAAACTTCGAACTTCAACAACTTGCAGCCAAAAGAAAAATTAACTCCAACAATCTTAGCTTCGGAAAATGTGTTAAGTTTCAGCAACGTTTAAACCAACAACTTCGGAAGTTATATATCAGCAACTTCGAAGAAAATTTAAATAGGTTCGAGAGTTATAAATCATCAAGTTCAAATCAGCCTTTTCGAGAGTTATAAATCAGCAACTTCGAAAAGTCTTAGCAATCTCAAATCAGCACTTCGAAAGTTATACATCAGCAACTTCGAAGGCTTCAACGATTTTAAATTCGATTTGATTCTAACATTCAACAACTTCAGAAAATTTCAAGCTCAAAGAATTTCAAATTCGAACAAATTCGACCTCCAGCATAATTAAATGATTTCAGCTTTTTCAACTTTCAACTTCGAAAACATTTCAACTTTCAGCAAAATATTAAGTCTCAGCAACTTCGAGTACTTACCTCAGCAACTTGGAGAAATAAAAACGCTTAACACTTCAAACTTTATTTCAAATCGCAGCAACCTCACAACTCTGAATCTCAGCAACTCAAGAAATCAACTCTCAGCAACTTCGACTTCAACAATTTCAATCCTCTTGAAAAATCGAATTTAACACCTCACACTTTCAGCAACTCTCAAATTAAAAATGTTAAATCTCACAACTCAACTCACCAGCATAAATCTCAGCTTCGAATTTTGTGAGATGAGAATGAAAATCCTCAGAGTTTTATAGCCAAAAGCTGGTGCTAATTTTAGCAGATGCCATTTATTCTTTTCATCATGACTGACACATTTGCTAAATTTAAAAGGGAATATTCCAGTCGTCTTGCAGTTGTTATGACAATTTGCTATTCAGGGAGATTCTTTCCTCAATTCAAATTTAAAATTTCCTCCCGACTGCCACTTACCTTCAGTAATTTCGAAAAAATCATTTTTACTCCGATTTGAAATAATCTCAACTGCCTTTTTAAAATGGCATATTTAATTTATTAAAATTTAATTTAAATGCCATTTTAAATTCTTTCACCAGCACACTTTTAAAAAAATTCGATATCAACACTTTAAATCGGCTAAGCGTAATTTTATTTTCCATCCATAATTAACTCCGAAACAAATTCCCCATGATAAAAATCGTCCGATCTTTTAAAATTTCATGGGTCAAAATTAAAGGGGGAATTTTAATTTAACTTAGGAAAATAATTAAATCGATCAAATTAATTAATTTCTCCGACGCCCTTTTAATTTATTCTCACATTACTTTGATTTTGTCTAGCTTTCATTAAATCTTCAACTTCGACTTTTCTACACTTTAACAACATTTTCAAACTTAGGCATGTTTAATGCTTTCAACTTTTATTATTAAAATTCGCCTTGCACATGAGTTGATCAATCCCATTTAATTTTAAAAATCCAACCTCGCCTTAGTGAAAATTTATCCTCTTCTGCTGAGGCGCAAATGATATGTGGAGGTTCCAATTTTTGAAAATTTGATAACAATTTTGTTCTTTGGGCGCATATACTATACTTCAAGCTTCATTTTAAAATTAGCCCCCATTTAATTGCTATAGTCTAAATTTAAGCGCCCCATTTAAAACTAAACCCCCCTTTTGCCAAGGCGCATAAGGGTTAATCAACTCCGGATTTTATTTTCTCCAAGATGTTGGGCACGTATTATAGCTTGAAGTTTTACTTTAGATGCCTTAGATGTCCTTATACCATCTCCATCTCAAGGCGCATATCCAAAGGTTGGCTTTTACTTGGGGCGCATATTCATGGTGGAGGGCTCAATCTGGGGCGCACTTCAGTGTGTTTCAGATTTTGAATGCCTTGGTAGATTTTCTATTCTTTTTCACCCTTGGATGCATTCCATAGTTGGGCTTTTATTCTCCATACAGAGCAAGGCGCATATGAGAGGTTGTGTTTTCAACTCCACGCCCTAGCCAATTTCAAGCCACCCTCAGGCGCATTTTGCAAGTTAAGCATCCAGGCGCATATAACAAGCTAAGCTTTTATTTCTCTGTTCAAAGAGGGGCGCAAATGACCTGGGAAGCATCCAGCTTGGGGCGCATATAAGAGAGTGAACTTTCAACTTGCTTGCCTTAGAAAAGATTTTCTTACCTCCTCAACCCCTTGGGCGCATATGACCTCCTCTACTTTCATTTTTCACACTTAGAAAATTTCTTCATGGCATCTCCTTCCCAGGCGCATATAGAGGTCCATACTTCAAGTTTCAAGGACTAAGAATATTTTCCAAGCATCACCCCAAGGCTGGGCGCATTCTAGGGTGCTTGTTTCAAGTTTATAACACTTAGCAAATATCAAACTTGTCCCTCAAAACATTGGGCGCATATGACCCCTTGTAGTTTCATTTTCCAACACTTCAACATTTTCTTGCTAAATCAACTTGCAAGGGCGCATTTAGGAGGTGTCACTTCCAATCTATAACACTTAGAATATTTCCCACTTCTCTCGCAATTCAAGATACATAAGAGGGGGCCCACTCCACATTTTCTATACTTAAAACATTCTCTCAAGTCTCCACAAGTCAAGGGCGCATATGGAGTGTCATACTTCAAGTTTGCATGCCTTAGTAAATCTTCAACCTCCTTCTTTGACCTAAGGCGCATTTGGACTAGTCTTCTTTCATTTCTTGTGCCTTAGCCAAATTTCGAGCTATTATCCTTCACACTGCCAGGCGCAAATGGGACCCCTAACATCCAATTTTGACACTTAGGCGAAATCTCTAAGTCCTTAAAGAGGGGCGCATCTAGACCCATGAGCTTCCATTTTTGTCACTTAGACAAATTTCAATTTCTTCCTTGCCAAGGGCACATTTGACCCATGCTACTTCCAATTCAAGTGACTTAGAAGATTTCACGTTTCTCCTTCAACTTGGAGGGCGCATTTTAGCCTTGTAACTTTCAATCTTGCCATGGGCGCATTTAGAAGGGTGAACTTCCACTTTTTATGCCTTAGAGAATTTTCAACTCATCCTCAAGCCAGGCGCATATGATAGTATCAACTTCAAATTTAAGTGTCTTAGTGAAATTTCATCACCCCCTTCCAGGTTAGGCGCATATCACCCATTGAGCTTTCAATTTTCGTTACTTCAAGTGACTAAGGCGCATTTCATAGGGTGAGCTTTCAGTTTTCCAGACTTAGTCAATTTTCTGCCTCTCTTCAGCTTCTCAAGGTGGATTTCAATGCTGGATTCCAAATTTTATACGTTTTAGTGAATTTTATGCCCTCTGCCAGATTTAAGTTGATTTTCCTTAGTCAACCCTAATTCGCCCTGACTTTCTATTTTTAGGAAGTTCTCTGAATTTTGAGCCGTCAACTGAATTCTGACCCCAGAAAACCCGATTTTTGCCCTGCTCTGAATTCCTACTGATTTGTTTTGTCGATGCCTGATTCCTGTTTACACCTGCTATTTTTAGCAACCTGCTAAAAATAGAAATTGTTCAGAAAGTCTTCAAATTTCATGGGTTGAATGCCCGAAGCGTGGTGATCGTGGCTGGATGCTGTTTTTGCTTGACTGTTGTGTTCTGCCCTTGATTCTAGGAAACCCTAATTTCTCTGTCTTGGCCTGCTAAAAATAGCAAATGCTTGATTCTTCATTCTCTGTAACTCCGTTTGAGTTGAAATTTGGACAGCGTGCTCTTCGTTGGTGAACTTGCTTGTCTGCGTTGATGCCCAAGATCAACTTTCTATTTATAGCCCGCGCCTGGAACACCTTACTAAAAATAGCAAGTTCTCCGATTGCCTTCAAATTTTGCGAGCAGATTATCCAAACGATACTGACCATGATGGATATTTCAGTTTTGAGCACCTTGTTGTCTGACTCCTCATTTTTAGCTCTCAAGCTTGAAACCCTAATTTTATGCATGTTCCTCAGATGAGCTCTGTTTGCCCCCGTTTCAGTTGCATGACGATCAGTTTGCAGTTCCGGAGTGCTAAATAGCTGTCTAAGTGGTACTTGCTAAAAATAGAAAGCGGCCGAAAAAGTGACTGTCCGGCTGCTGGATGATTTTGCATGTCATACTGCCCGAAAAATCTTGAAAAACCCAGAAAAACCCAGAAAATTTTTCAACATGCAAGCACTGGCTAAAAATAGTAAGTTTCCGAAAAGTGATCAGTTCCATTTGCATGCTACACCGTTGCGAAACTCTTGGGAAACCCAGAAAGAATATGCTGACATGCGTCGAAAAAGTCTGCATGCAAACCCTAATATCGGCCTCTGAAGGCTAGACCCTAAAAGTTGTCGTCTTGCTTTGCATGTCATCACTGCGAAGGTCTTGAAAAACCCATAAAGAATCTCCAGACATGCATCAAAAAATGTAACATGTAGGCCCTGCAATCTGCTCTGGATGCTGGACATCTAAAAATAGCAAGTCGTCCGTTTCTGCTCAAATTTTGTCAGGAATGAACTCGAAGTGTTCAGAATGCAATGAAGTTGTCTAAATGTGAAAATCTCGAGAAAATCAACCCTAAACTGACACTTACTAAAAATAGAAAGTTGGCAGAACTCAGCAAAAATTTAGGGGTTACTTGCTGAAAACATTGATAGCACTGCTAGGCCTGAAAGTTGATCAACCAACTCAATTTGATCCCAAAGTGAACTAAAGATGTGAAACCCTAATTTCAATACTTGGCCAAATTTTACGCTCAGGCTCGCAAACGGGAGCGTCCACGGAAAGCAGATAGCAGAAATGAAGCAGAACGAGAGAGAAAGAAAGAAAACCAAAGCCAAAAGACCAGAATGGAGCAAAAATTTAGGGGGTCCCCATCTTGAATGGGGTGATGTTTGAAAAGGTCACAACAGGACCTTGCTAGCTATCCATGACAAAGGAGAATTCCACCATCAATCAAAAGATCTATTATCATGAAAGTTTTACACAACAATCTCTACAAAAGTTTTCAAAGGGAAAACTTTCTTTCTTCTCCACACTATGCTAAACTATCAAGCAAAATATCTACTCTGCTCTACTCTCTAATCTGATCTCCAAATCTAATGCTAATGTCTAATGCCTTACAAATGAGGGGGACTCCTCCTTTTATAGATAGCCCAGTCCAATGGACGGCTAAGATTACAATCAAAAGAGTGGCTAAGATTAAGCCACCTCAGCCCTAACCCTAAAAACTGCCAGAATGGGGAGTGGTGCAATAAATGAGCAAAGATTCCCACTCACTCCCAAAATAGTAAAGGCAATTAATGCCCATAATCAGTCTTCTAGAAGATCATCGTCCAGTAGTGCATTCCCATTTTCCTTCTCTCTGGTTGCAAACTCAATGAACCTGCCAAGCATAGCCTCAACCTCCTGAACTGAAATAGGTGGAATGCAATCAAGTTGGAACTCCAACACTGTAACTAACTGCTCATGCCTTGCACAAGATTTTCTCGAATCAACCAAGGAATCCTGCGTGCTCTGGATCAAGGTGGAGAAAGTAGAAGTGTTCTCGAAATCATCTTGTACGAAGGTCCTCACCTCTGAAAAGAAAGGCACCAGCCTACCCCTCAAATTATCAACATTCACCTCATCTGGATTCAATCGTCTAGCAAATATGGACTCAAAAGTATTCTGGACTCCGTCAATGATATTGGCCATAGCCTTCCGTACTCTAGTTGAATCCACCTGTGCTGTGTCGAAGAAACCACGTCCCGTGATTGCTGAAGAATACCATCTAGAAAAGTCATACCTGTCATTCTCTTGAATGACCCCTCCATCAATCAGCAACCACAAAGGGACGTCTCAATGCCTCAAGACGCTGAATTACTTTGCTCTGATAAACAGAACCATCACCCCAGGCCCGATCAACTGCCTCCATCCGTGCCAAAATACTGGAAGCCTGCTGAAAAGCAAGAGCAAGGTCCTCCATACACTTTTCTTTCTCAACACGAACTCCTGTGACCCACTTGTCTGCCTCCTGTGCTATCTTCCCTAACTCCAACAAGCCACTGATTGACTCTCTAGGTATCTCCGTTGGAAGCTCTATCACTGGAATCTCCTGCCCACGAGGATGAAACAACTGCTGCACATATCCTATCAAATCCTTATGCTCTCGTTTCAACTTCTTGTACTTTCCTTCCTTCTTGAATACCTTGTCCTTGAGGGCGTGATAGGAGTTATCACATTCCTCTACAATCTGTGCACCTGTGGGGCGTCCTAACTCCAAAGTTGTGACCACGTAGTTTTCTGGCACTGCTTCATTTCGGTCACAATCAACCTATGGCACAGCCACGTGAAGGGTGCGAGAACCATCCTCATCAGTTGATATCTTTGAAAACTTTCGTGCTCTCTTCTTCTGTGGAGGTGCGCTGATCCTATTCAAGAACTCTTCCATTTCAACTGCTGGATCAATCTCTTCGCTGGGGCTTCTCCTCATCCTATCTTTGAGCCAATGAGGTACTGTATACTGTATATCAAATGATTGTTATTCTTGTGCCTCTACTTCACAAACTTGTTCAACTTCTACATCATTCTGGTGAGGCTTATCGTCCTCAAGTGGCTAAGTATCTCCTGAAACTATATCATCATCATCTTCCAAAGCCGTCTCTAATTCTTGCTGAAACTGAGGGTCAGTAGTAGTCCCCTCATCATCTTGCTGATCATCCCTAGCAGGTGCGTTGACGCTCTGGCCAACTGATTCTCTCCGTGGTGGCTGATTATTTTCCTGTACCGCTTGCACCTGATTCAATGCATTTCTTTGACCAGCAAATAAAGAAACCTCCTGTATGCTTGGAGAACATGTCTCCAATGGCGTGGGTGATTCAATTGCAACTCTTGGAGGTTTCAGCTGAATGGGCTCCTGCCGAATTGGCTCCTTCCTTCTGGATTCTGGACCTCGTGTGATTTGTTTCTTCCTGCTGGTGGTGGGTGTCCTGTGATCTCCCATCAAATTGTAAGTCAAAGCAATTGACCTACTCTTCAACCTTCTCACACGCCTGTCAACCCATGCTCTGGTGAATGTCAAGACCGGAATGGAGAGTGTGTCCAAGTCAGCAACCTCTGGTTTTGACCAATCCGGGGGTGGAAGTGGAGTATTGTTGATGCGATTTTTGTGACCTCACCAACCAGGTAGAACAAAGTTTCCAAATGGATACCCTATTCTCTCTTGATCAAAGTATTCCGTGTGCTAAGATTGCGAGATAGATCACACGTTCAACTCCAAGGTTCCTTAAGTGCGAATAGACCCAGTTTGGTTGATGTGTATTGCTGTGTTCTTACGAGGGGACTTACGTAATTGTTCAGATTTCTTGCAGTCAGCAGCTAATGTATGATTTGAAGGGGATTCTTACGTATATGATTTGGCAATGTGGTTCCTTTTCTAAAACTAATCAGAAATGTACAGAAAGTAAAAAGGGGGTAAGGCCTAAGAAACTAACATTCTATTCTAAATGCAGGATATGTGGAGCTTTGTTTCAATAGACTTCAACCGGATTTCACCTAGCCTCCGTCGGACAGCCTCAGCAAAATCGGTGCAATCTTCAAAGGGGATAGCAAAAGGTATTCAAGTTATAGTTTAACATACATACACCATCAGAACAACGCATATAAGTATGTAAACCACAACCGAAGTTAAACACAAGATAATGTCCAGTTGACCACACAAGGCGGACTTATCATCAACAAGCCGCTAGTGGTATGGAATAAAGCGAAGCTATCTCAATAAAACACCACACACCTAAGTAAGCTACTTGCATGAATTCAATCTACTTGGATACGAAAGGAAGAAGAAACCTTGCTAGCATTTCATGACAAGACGAATTCCATCATCAATGAAAAGATCTATTATCATAAAATGTGTTACACAACAATCTCCTCAAAAGTTTTTAAAGGGAAAACTTTCTTTCTTCTCCAAATGATGCAAAAATGCTCTACAATGCTACACTATCTAGCTCTAATGCTCTCTCAATGTCTACTCTGATTCTAACTTTCTAATCTTCTAATCTAATGCCTTACAAATGAGGGGGACTCCCCCTTTTATAGCTAGCCAAGTCCCAAAGGACGGCTAGGGTTACAATCAATAGAGTGGCCAGAATAGTGCCACCTCAGCCCTAACCCTAAAAACTCCCAGAATAGGGAGTGGTACATTAAATGAATCAAAGATTCTCACTCACTCCCAAAAATAGAAAAAGGCAATAAATACTCCATATTCAATCCTCTAGAAGATCTTCGTCCAGTAGTGTGTTCCCATTGGCCCTCTCCCTGACTGCCAACTCAACAAATCTGCTAAGTACGGCCTCAACCTCATGAACTGAAATAGGCGGAACACAATCCAATTGAAATTCTAACACCGTGACTGAATGCTCGTGCCTTGTACAAGACTTTCTCCAAGCAGCTAAGGAGTCCTGCGTGTTCTGGATCAAAGTGGAGAATGTAGCAGTATTTTCAAAGTCATCCTGTACAAAGGTCTTAACATCTGCGAAGAAGGGAACCAGCAAACCCCTCAAATTATCAAGACTTATCTCATCTGGACTCAGCCGCCTAGCAAATATGGCCTCAAAGGTGTTCTGAACTCCATCTATGATGTTGGCCATAGCCTTATGTATCCTGGCTGAATCCGCCTGTGCTGCATCGAAGAAGCCACGCCCTGTGATAGCCGAAGAATACCATCGAGAGAAATCATATCGGTCATTCGCCCGAATGACACCTCCATCAATCAGCAACTGTAATGGCACATGCCTCAATACCTCAAGGTATTTGGATCACCTTGCACGATAGATAGAGGCATGCGCCCATTATGATCCACGCATCCATCTAGTGCCAAAATAGTATTAGAGG